>LIHB01000066.1:0-163949 GCA_001297265.1 Mycosphaerella arachidis
TTCTTTTAAACTATTATAGTCGGTTCTATAACCTAAATAGTATAACTTCTATTAGTTACCTATAGTATTCTCCTCGTCCTTATAAGGGGTCTAGGAGAGGTATATTACTTCTATTACTAACTCTCTCCTCTACTCCTCGAGTATAGTCGGTACCTCCTAGTAGTCTAATACTACTTATTAGGAACCGCTATACGTTATCCTAACTAGGCTTAGATTTTTATAGAGATATCTTAAACTCGTTAAGAAGGTAGTAGTTCTAAATAGTATATAGTATATACTTAAAATAAGTTAAGTATAAAGCTCCTATCTACTCGTAAAAGAGCGTCGTCTATATAGTACTATATCTTAGCGTAACTAATTAGACTAAGTAGACTAATTACTAAGTAGACTAATTAGACTAATTACTAAGCCGATTAGTCTAAGTAAAGTCGACCTACTTAGTTTCGGTTCCTTCCGAGGAAATAAGTAGCTATAGTATCCTCCTAACCTAAACCGTAATATCTAGCTCTAGTTTAGTAAGTTAGTAATACTATCCTTAGTCTATAGAAGTTTCTACTTATAGAAGGTAATTCTAAGAGAGGCTTTAGTAAGCGTAAGGGTTATATTCTACTTAGTAATCTTACGCTTATTATTAACGAGGCTCTTAACTTATCTAAGTTCCTTAATAAGGCTCTTATAGTTAGAAAGCTTACTAGGCTATAGGCCCTTCTTACTACTATTACTAGAAGAACGCTTATTACGATTCTAGTTATTACCTAAACTAGATCTACTACTAAAGATACTATATAGGTTAATAGAAGTAAATAGAATAATATCCGCTATTATACGACCTATAAAGTTAATAAATACCTCTAATATACTATTATATATATAGTATACCTTATTAGCGCTTTCTAAGAAGCCGTATATATATAGTAGTTATTAGTATAGTTAGTAGTCTAAGAGGAGGTAAGGGAGGTATAAAGTAGTATAAAGTATAGAGAGTTACTTAGTAAAGAACTAGCTTCTTTTATATATACCTATAAGGCCTATACGCTAGTATCTAGGTATAAGAGCCTTCTTAAGCTAAGAGAATCTTCTATTTACTTCTAAAAGTAGAAAGATAAGATTAAAGTAAATAGAAAGAGGGTCTATTATAAGTAAACCTATAGATATCCCTACCTTTAGCTTATACTTACCTATAGGTAAGACCTACTAACTTATACTAGTAATAGTATTTAGGACTTTAATATAATAATAATAGTAATATTAAGTAATTAGGCTTCCTTTATAGAAGTTAGCCTAAAGAGGGAGTATTATAAATTAGATAATTAATAGGCTAGTCTAGTTAGGACTTAGTATATATATATACCCTATATTATCCTATTTCTATAATTAGATAGTTTTATACGGTATGCAATTTATAAGGGTTACTAATCGACTCTATTGTTTTAATTTAGAAGCTTATACTCGTTAAAAGCCTATCTATAATAGGAGCGAATCCGCTCTATATCCTCTTTATCGCGGTTACCCCGATCGCCTATAATTGTATTTAAGTCGTCGTTCGTTTCGTCGTAGGATAATATATTATAATCGTACGTCCTATAGCGATTCTCCGAATCCTACGCTTCTTCCTCTTACTATAGAGGCTATAGTTCTACCTTACGTCGTCTTTCGTCTTCTTATCTATACGTACTAGAATAGGTACCCTATACCGCGCCGTCTATAAGCTACGCTTACTAAGAGCTTATATTTCGAGACTATTAAATGCGATACCTTTTAAGTAGATACTACGTAACCGAGCTATACGACTTAAGCCGAGAAGCCGTTATATCTCCTTTCGTTACCCTAGCCTTTATTACCCTCCTCTCCTTACGTAATACTTTACTTAGGTTACCTCGTAACGATACCTTCTTTATTCTCTAAAGAGAAAACCCGTAGCCGGAGCCCGGGTAAAAAGCTCCTCTACCTCTATTATTTATCTTCTATGTTAGGAAATTACTCGAACCGTAAGCTACTTCTTTTATAGCCCGGGTAGCTTTAGTCGTCGACGTCGCGCCCTTCTTCCCTTCCTCGCCGGCCCCTTTTTCTCTATAGTACTATACTATACTATACTAGGCGGTATCGTACTAAGTAGTAAATACTACTTATATACTAATTTCCGGTAGAAGTTCTTATCTAGTAGTACCCGGCTCCTAAGGACCTATAATAGTTATATATTATATGTTCCTCGAGGATACCTAGATCTCTAATAGATAGAGGAGGCTATACTACTAACATAGGATCGCCTACTAGTAAAGACATCGCGTGTTAGGAGTAAAGTATAAGGATAAGGTAGAGTATTATTAAAGGCTACATCGTTTAGTATTATAATAAGTTAGATCCGCGTATATAGTACTTAGGTAGCTTACGTACTACTAAGGACTTTTATATACCTATATCGTTACCTTAGTAAGCGTAGCCTCGCCTTCGCCTAGCGTACGCGCTAGGCTAGCTTTAGCTCGCTTTTACTACGGGTTAGTAATTGCTTATTACGGTTTAGCTAATTAGAGGGCCGGAGCGCTAATTCGCGCCGCGAGACTAAGCTCGCTAAGGAGCCTAGAAAGAAGCGACTAAGCTTACTATAGGTAAGGAGCCGAGAAAGAAGCGGCTAAGCTTACTAGGGTAAGTATGTCGATATATATAAAGCAAGTCTTATACTAGCGTATTAAGTGCAAGAAAGTAACTGCCGTACACATAGTCCTTACCTAGCTCGGAAGTTTAACGATAAAGGTAGCTTCTATAATACAGTAGTACGCTAGACACAATGCTGGTAGCCCTCAAGAAACCGGGAAAACTTCAGTTGGAGAGCCGTAGGTGCGAATTTGTCCCCGAAATTTAGTAAGACCAGATGTCTAGCATTTTGCTTCCGCCGGAATGTTACCACATTCATGTGTTATCTCGCAGCAATGTAGCGCCATTCTTGGTTACAAACCTTGCAAGATCGCACTCGTCGTAACCCATTCTTGGTTCTTTCTCACTGTTTCTTCAGCCTCCATGCCGGGTAAACTGGATGCCGGACGCGGTGGTCGTACAGGGCAGTCACGGATCCGGACAAGTCCGCTCCCGCAGAAAACATGTCAGATACAGAAGTCGTTGCTGCTGGTTGAAGTGACAGCTGACAGTGGGCCGATGTGTCAACTTCCAAGGCGCAGATGACCCCAGGACCCCAGTTGAGGCGAGTACAGGGTGAGGCAATAATCCTATGAACCCCCTACTAGTGCAGATCATCCATCTAACCCGATATATATAGGGATAACAAACTTGTGAAGAGCCCATATCTGGCCCTTCTCGAAGGGTGTAAATGGGCGGCCTCTAACCAGTATAACAGTGCAATAAGACGCGTGTATGATGATCTGCACTAGTAGGGGCTCATAGGATTATTGCCTCACCCTGTATGCCATGGATCCCTCGAACGATGTCATGCTTGCGATGTACAGGAACGATGTCCCACTGCCACCGGACCATGGCTATCTCGTCAGACTTTTCATCCCTGGCTAAGTAAGAGGAAGGTGCGTCAAATGGTTGAGCAAGATCTGGGCCACGGATCACGAGTACCAGAGCCACCATCACATGTTGGACAATAGGGTGCCACTCAGCTTCATTCCTGAGACAGACGGCGAATTTGCGAACTCCATGTTTGCGCATCCTGATACAGCATGCAATGAGCAGAATCTTAAATCTATTATCGTCAAGCCAGCACAAGATGAAAAGATTACACTGACGAAAGCGCGACGCGGACAGACATATCGCATTGAGCTATGCGCCTAGGATGGCGGAGGCCATTGAGTACAGCGCGTTGAGGTCAGTCTTGATGGTGGTGATACTTAGCTCTACTGCATCCGCAAGATCCCGGAATACACCATTTGACATGGTAACAGGTTCTGGTCATGGTTGCACTGGGACGTGGATGTATCTGTCGTGCATCTGCTAGCTACCGAGGTTATGGCCGTCCAGGCAAGGAACGTCTTCAAGAAACCCAACCAGAACGCGCCAGCTGGAACAGTATGTGCATAATGAACGATTGCTGGTACATCGTGAAGCCCGAGATGAAACAAGTAAGAGACGACGAGGCACCTCACATGCTCTTCCGCCATCCCTGCGAGCCCAGCACAGGCGATGGTGGCTGATTGAGGCCGTACACTGAGAATCAAAATCGCTAGCGCAAAGCAAGAAGCCGACGCACCTCAGAAACAGTTCACCCGCGAGGACATCGCAAAACATTCCACGGAAGGACGACTGCTGGCTAGTGGACCAGATAGTACATGACTGCACTTCTGTTCTCGCCTGGCACCCTGGAGGCAAAGCTGCAACGCTTGGCCATGCAGGTAAAGTCCATACGGAGACGAGCAACGGGTTCGCTTCAATTCATAACGATTCACATACCAAAAGTTGAAAGAATGCACCCTCGGCGTAGTGACAGCATAAGGCGCAAACTTCATCAGAGCCAACGGCGAAGCAGCTGCAAAAGAGAAAGCCAACAGGTCATCCGAAGGCAAATAATACATCATCCTGCAAAAACACCGCTGGGTCCCAGTAAACTCCTCACCCGCGAAGCCCTCTGCGAAGATACACGCTCCTACCCATTCGGTCTTCCCGACGACATGAAAGATCTCGGATTAGGAACATAACAACACCTCCAATTCGGTTTCCACCTCAAATTACACGCCCACCAAACCCCTCCTCCCTAACCTAGCTAAAATCTTAAAGAACAATCCCGCCTCCGACCCCTCAAAGAGCACCGCGTCCACGTCCGCCATCACGTCCAAAATCCGATTTATACAAGACAGCCAAGTCACCTTCAAACCCATAACAACCCCCGCTACTCCCCTCCCACCCAATGCCGCGTCGGCGGCGGCGGCGGCGCCATATCCAACATCCCTCGACTGCAAGCCTATTAGTGACGGAAATCGAGATCCGCAGCCCCACAGACGAAACCATTTACAACAGGAACAGATAGGATCATTTCCAATCTCGAACTCAGACCACAATATCTCCTCTAAAAATATATAATTCCTAATCCTCCGGCGGCTCCGGCATAAAACACCGTGCTACACGCTTCTCGCGCGCGTGGGTTTCCTCGGTGCTGGACAGGGGAGGGGAAGATGTATAGATGAGGAGGGTTATGGATGCGAATAAGAATCGGAGGAAGAGATTGAGAGAGAGGAATTGAACAACTTTTGTTGTTCAGGAATAGAGTCCAAAAAGGCTGATGAAAGTTACGCATGTACTAAGCCGGCTTATGCGCGTGATGAGTGAGGAGTGGAAGGGGGTCTTGAAGGGACATGTGAATGATGAGATTATTGAGAAGAGTCTATTCCCACCAGAGGAAGGGAGCGGGACGTATGGCTAGGGGCCTTCGGCTATGATACTTGGGGCCCCAATGCCGACCGTTGAAAGATTGAGGGCGCTATGAGGAGGATGTCTTTGGGTGCTCGAAAAGGGATACTTGAACGCAAGAAGAGACAGGGCCGTCGGAAACAGACATGTATGCTCACGGTTGTCGCGGAACATTCTTGAATCCGGTGAATTACTCCCATGGGGACAATTATGTCGTTTATTACTCCCATAGGGACCATTATGCAAAAATTACTCCCGTGGGGACTCAGGGATGCCAAATCACTGCCATGGGAACACATTATAGCAGTCTTTAGCCGTTAACTTAGGCCATGTTGCAGGGTGCAAAAAGATAGGTATGTTGGCTGCAGGTGCAAAAAGTAAGCTGCAGGTGCAAAAAGTGACGCAAGGACAGCTAGAACAAGTAGAACTTTTAGCTGCGTATGTGATTTATCTTATTAAAGGCTGAAGACTGCCATAATGTGTCCCTATGGCAGTAATTTGGCATCCCTATGAGTCCCCATGGGAGTAATTTTTGCATAATGGTCCCTATGGGAGTAATAAACGACATAATTGTCCCCATGGGAGTAATTCACCGTTCTTGAATCTGTTCTATAGCCGTTGACTTCTTGAGATGCTGGTATACGTTCTGCCGTCAGATGCTTCCTGTCGTCAACTTTCCCATACGCCATCGCCATACTGTCAATCATCCTCCATATCCAAACTCCTAACAGGCTCGCTCTTAACGCCAAACACGATCGAAGGAAAAGGGTGATGGCGAGCCCACCAAGGACTTCGTACCGCTAGTGCAGCTCGGCCCGAAGCCACAGCCGGACTTAAGCACTAGTCGGTGTGGTCTTGGCAATACCCATGCTGGTAATTGTGGTGGCGTTCCAACGGTTGTCGATCGCGGTCGTAGACAAAAGCGTCGAAACCACAAGATGCGTAAATTGCGTAACGGGTTGGATCCACTGGGTGACGCCGACTTCGTGTAGTTCAAGGACCAAAGGCTCTGCCGTGGGCAACGACCCTGGAAGCGGGACTATTTGTTTCTGCATCAGCAAATACTGCTGAGAGACGAAAACGAATTGTGCTCATCGCGGGATTCTGCCTGCGATACCTGCGGGTGTAGGGGCGCCATCTCTCTTCTCTTGCTTGACCAGGTTACCGAGACCGATCGATCCGACGCCGGGAGAGGGGAGCTGCTCGGGTACTTTGGAGAAGAGCTGTGTGTAGACGATGGGGGCCCATGTCACTGATGTTCCGACTTGTTGGTTCATGTAATATGTTGTGACGGCGTGTGCTTGGGTGGGTGCAGTCGTCGCTGCGAGGTTGTAGTCGGTTGCTTGGCGGAGTCTGTGCATTTTTGTTTAGAGAGGATCTTGGTGACAGGAAGGCATGTCGCTGCTGTACGTACTCAAGATGATTGTCTAGATCATTGCCATGTGCTAAGTAGTCTCGTAACGCATCATCCGGTGTGACCATTTGTGCTGCCGCATCGATTGTTGGTGTCGGTTGTGTATCGTGTATCGCGTCTGCGACTACGTATGATGCCGTCGACAGAGCTGCCAAGAAGCATGAGAGCTTGTTGTGAAGCTGCATCCTGAAGGATCTTGCTGGCTTGAAGTGTTTCGTAATGTGCCGAAAGTATCTATCCGTTGTATGCGAGGTATTTTGTTCTTCGTAAATTCGTTGATTCTCTTGTGCCCTAAGATGGCAGGCTGGAGTGCAGGTTTCGGTAGCGACTGTGTGTTGTGAGAGCAATTATCAGGACAGGATCGTCGCTGCTGTGGTACGCGCAATGAAAACAATCTCGAAAGGAGCGGCTTACGAAGCTGCGGAACCTGCATGGCCGTGGATCCACAAGGTCGGTCCGAAAGTACATTTGGCCGTTCGGATCAAATTTGCCGATGCCACCGCCTTGCTCCGTATCTTTCAGACTTTCACCAGGACAACGGCATTTCTGTCGTGTCGATCAATGTTCCGCCGTCAAGAGCAAATGTCCATGCGTGTGCTCCATCACAACTTCGTCCCACGGCTCTTCGCTATCCTTCCAACCTGATCCTTCGGCAAATACCACCCCGTCCACTTCTCCTCCAAAGCATGGCTAAGACCAGTCTCCTTATCCCACGGACTGTTGTGCTGCAGATAATTCAACACCGAAAAGTCCGCATCCGCCTCAGGATCATACGCAAAAATCGACTGCACAGTCTCCGGAGAGCCCCACAAATTCCACGATCGAGCATTCGCATCCGGACCAGTAACCTTGGGTTTCGTCTGCAAATTTCTGACCTCTGCCATGGCGCCTGTGTCCTGGACTGATGCAGCTGAACTCTCGTCACGAGCCCTTCCGCGTGGCTCGTCTTCTGCCATGTAGACGCCTCCCAGGATATAGGACGCTTGCTGCTTGATCCAGGCTTTCGGCATTCGTGCTTTTTCGTAGATGTCGATGGCTTCTTCGACACTGACCACTCCATGGATGACTTCGCCGAGGATCCTCCCTAGGAAGGCGCCGTCTTCCATACTGGTCGCCGCTCCTTGAGCCATGTGATTGACCATACCGTGGGCTGCGTCTCCGAGCAGCACTACATTCTTCTTGGGGCTCGACCACGATTCCAAAGGTCCAGTGATCAGTAACGGCCAGCGCTTCGACTCGGGGACCAGATCCAGGATCTTCACGAGCAGAGGGTCACAATCCTTGTAGTACTCCCTCATCTCTTTCATGTCGACGTTGTCCTCCACGTCTGTCAGTGGCTCGTCTCGATAATGCGACATCACAGCATTCCACTCCCTCCCGCCAGAGATCGGATACATAATCACATACCCCTTCTCCAGCCCCCAAACATCAATCGAGTTTCCCAGAACCTCCCTCGCCTCAGGCACGTTCTCGTAGATGAAGTCGTAGGGTAGCACTGTGCGATAAGCAGCATTATTCGTTGGCGCTCTCGGCTTGACATCAGGAAACAGCGTCTTCCTCACCACAGACTTCACCCCGTCGCTCCCGATTACCAAATCGAACTCATAACAATCTCCCTTCTCGGTCCTGACCTTGACGGGCGAAGCTTCATACTCAATCTTCTCGACCCTCGCCCCCACCACAACTTTCACACCATGCCTCCTCGCCCCCTCCGCCAAACCAAAATGCAAATGATCCCTCCTCACAACCCACCAAGGGAACCCAAATTCCCTAACAGTTTTCGGCACCAACTCTGTCCTCTGCACAACCCGCCCATCCCGGCTCCTCATCCTAATATCCTTACACTGTACCAAATCATCCCCAATAATATCAGCAACACCCCATTTCATCAACAGGCGAGAAACATTAGGCGTCATCTGGATCCCTGCGCCGATTTCGCCCAGCTCAGAAGCGGACTCGAGAACAGTGACACTGCAGCCTGCGCGGGCTACGGCGATGGCTGCTGCAAGGCCGCCTAGGCCGGCACCGACGAGGCCGACGTTGAGGGCGCGGCGTGGTTCGGGCTATGGGTGGATTGGAACATGAGCTTGGATGGGGTGTGGGGAGAGGGAGAGGGAGAGGCGATGCATTACCATTTTCGTTGATGTGATGGAGTCAGGGCCAGGTTTCGCGGTTGGAGAGGGGAGGGTTTGTTGGTTGGTAATGGATGGACGAATGATGAGAGAGGTTTCGATCGAGATGGGGACTTTTATGCAAGAGTTCCGTCGAAGAGGTATTACCTCAAGCTGCAGAATAAGCGAGGTAGATGCTGAGCTTATCTATCTGCCAAAGCGGCTTGTTATTAACCATTCACCCGAGGTGTTTAGAGTTCGAGCTATGCATGAAAGCTATAGCTGAAAACATGTTGAGACGACAAAACTGCCTGTGCTGCGGGAATTGTTCTTCGACCTGATTTTACTAATGTCATACGTTGCTCATGCTACAATACATCATATCTCATGCCTTCACGGCGATTTGGGTATCAAAGTACCTCAGTTGAGCTCTTAGTCCATAATGCCAGCCCTTCCGTCACGATCGGTATCCTTCTTGGGGTTGAGCTTGTCCATGAGAGACGGCTTGCCAGCAGTCGTGGTGGTGTGTGTGGTTTGTGGAGTACCGTGAGTAGTCGAGTTATCACCAAATCCGGTGCCTGCAGTGCTGTTGTATGCGCCAGTGTGACCGACGCCACCAACATCAGTTCCCTGAGGCTGGCTGCCGGCAATGTGTGAACCTTGGCCTAAGTGTGCGGTGCCTGGGACGTGGCTGCCAGTGTGTGCGCCTGTGGCGTAATTACCAGTTCCAGAAGTCTGGCCATAGTTCTGACCTGTCAGAGGATCATCTGGGCGGTCGGTCCTGCTTGGAATTACTTTGTCCTTGACCTTCTCCATGCCGCTACGATTGTCAATGCCGCCTACAGCATACTGATCATGACCGCCCAAGTGATTGCCTTGGGAGTGAGTGCTGCCTGGTCCGCCGTGCGTGTTCGTCGCAATGCCTGGACCCGAATGAGTATTACCGGTCAATCCTGGGCCAGTGTGACGATCACTGAAGCTCGAGTCGTGTGCAAGAGGCGTGGCAGCAGAAGTGTTGTGCGAGCCAGTCAAACCAGACTGGTGATGGTGAGTAGAGACGCCGGAAGTGGTATTCTGACCGTAGTTCTGGCCGGTGATTGGGTCGTCTGGGCGGTCGGTCCTGGATGGGACGACCTTGTCCTTGATCTTCTCCAAACCACTACGGTTGTCGTGAGTGCCGTGAGTGTCATGGTGGTCGTCATATGGACCATTTCCGCCTGGGATGCTTCCGACACGTGCGCCACCAGCAGTTGGCACGGCAGATGGGTTTTGAGCTGATGGGTGGCTACCAGGCACCAAGTCTGAGTGCTGTATGTTTCCAGGTTGGCTGTAAGAGTGCTCGTCGCTCACTGCTGTTCCGCCAGTAACACTGCTGCCATGAGTGTGGTGATCACCAGTCAGGCCGGGAGAGGGGTTCGTTGGGTTGCCAGTCAATCCAGGACCGGAGTGTGTGCCTGAGTGAACGCCTACAGGCTCCTGGCCAACGTGAGTGCCAGTGGTGGTCGTGCCATGTGTCTGGTCATGCCCGCTATGCTTGTTGCTCGAGAGCTTGTCTTGAATTTTGTCGACGATACCCATGTTTGCAATTACGGACTTGTTTGGTGCGAAGTTGCTGTTGTGGCTGAGACTGACGCCTTCTCCCCACAACTATATATGTATTCACAGACATATCCCAAACTTGCCTACCTTCATCATATCGCTACGTCATGCCTGGTTGGAATGCCAATCTGTGAATGCGCTGTCCAAGACTTGTCTCATGGACTGCCACGAGGACGCGCGGGTCTTCTGCCAACACTGCCATGGCCGGATAGCGTGATTTAGGCAATTAGAACAACCATGAAACCTGAAGTCGGCAGAGGTATGACGGTTCGGCTGTACGATGGTCGGCAGTGGCCCAATGGAAGAGTGGAGCGCTGTGGCGCCGCAAGTCTCAGTTGGCAAGCACAACAAGGGCGGGCAGACATCATGCGCTCGTTTCTGACATGTCGGCGATGATGCGATGTGGCCACCAGACGCGTCATGTCGCTGCAGAGGCGAAGAAATTCTTGCTGTGGCGTCAGTACGATAGAATCTACATGTATGGTATGGTGCTGGGAGGAGAATCACGTCGTTGCTGGGGGATTCTCGTTTTGAACAGGGTCCAATGACGCCACGCTTGTTGACTCTGTTGACGTTGCGTACAACGAAACATGATCTGAACGACATCTCGGACGGTTTGCTGGCAGTCATGTCACGAAGTACAGCACAGCTCATCGGGAAAGGGAACAATGTGACAACCGTCGGCTGTTGCCATCTCAGCGAACAGTCTGTTCACTCTGTCTACCCGACCACGGACATGGCCTGCATACGATCAGCACTCGCGACGTTCCCAGAACACACATACACAGCCACAGCCTCTCCATCTCGACGAATGATTACATGTGCAGAAGAAGCCCAGGGACACGTCAATAGCCGATCCGACTATTGCCTTCGCGTATCATCATAATCAACCGATTGGGGAATCGTCCTTACACACATCTTAGGATGAACCGCAAGAAAAAAGCACAGCAGATGCAAGTGGAAAGCGTTGGACAACCAGTAAGGATCAACGTGAAGAAGACACGCGGTAATGCCATTCGACTTTATGACTGCAAAGCATAGTTTTACTTCGGCGACGGTGACAGACCTCGCTATCGCTCCACACTCCCGATCAGATCTCGTGAGCAGCTCAAGGAGCGCTCTTGCTGTCGTAGGCACTTGGCCATGCGCGGAGCCCTTCGTCGAGGGTTGAGACTGTTCGCATTTAGGTCGCGAGCCAGCGTCTTCAAGTACATCGCTTCACCTTGATAAGAAGCGAAGCGCTCGGCGGCGATTGACTGTGCGGCCAACTCTCGCTCTTCATGCTGAGTCCTAAGTACGCTCGCAGTGGGGTCAGCTCAGGAAAGAATGTTACACAACAGCTATGAGCAATGGGAAGAGCAGTGTACGCGATGCTTGAACATAGCACTGCTGACCTGAAACGTACTGACTTCGAGCTTCAATATGGGCGCTAGCATACATATAGTTCAGAACCAAGGCATATACCATGCCCTACCAACCTTTTCAAACTCCGTCCGCTCCCTTACAGCCCTCGTGATGGGCGCAAATGGCATCTCCGGCTATCATATGGTCAAAGTCCTGGCCGCAGCACCTGAGCGCTGGAAGAAGATCTACTGCCTCTCTCGCGGCTCACTGCCCGACTACTTCTTCTCAGACCTCGGTCAGGGAGCAGACCGTGCCGAGCACACTACCATGGACTTCCTGACTGATGTGGAGACGATCGCGAAACAGCTCGACAAGATCGACCATGTAGACCATGTCTTCTTCTTCTCGTACATGCAGCCGGAAGGCGAGAAAGGTGGGGTGTCCTCGATGTGCTCTGACGCTGATGCGTCGGTGAATGTCAATGTCAAGCTGTTGAGGAACTTTCCTTGATGGGCTCACGTCAGCGAACTTGACACCTCTAAGCGGTTCATGTGCAGACAGGCGCGAAGCATTATGGCTTTCACATGGGCCCTACAACAAATCCGTTGTTCGAGACAGATCCGCGAGTATCTCAAGGCGCCATACCATGTTCTTGGCTGAGCAGCGATCTCGTTATCTCGTGACCGTTGCATTGGGATGCGACGCGGTGGCAGTGCTTACACCTTCCCAATGCGAAGAGCTGGCCGGTCGAAGCTTCCGAAGTCGGCAAGAAAGTAAGTCGTGCCTTCTCAACTTTACCTTATACAGCACACTCAACTTCTGCGAACACACAGCACATTCACTGGTCACCTTGACTGCACATAGAAACTTTCGCCGTCTACCAGATTCTTGGAAGATCCTTCTCAGATTGCGAAGAGTCCGTTACGCATCGCGTATAGTCGGTGTGACTGCAATCCTTGCTGCAATGGTTCATGCCCCCGCTTCAGCCCCGCGTCTCTGTTGATGCAGCTCAGCGGAGAGCAAGCAACACATCACTTGGATAGAAACGCCAACCGCCGGGTAATGTAAAGAGCAAGAGTAAGTACTCCTCATACTGTTGTCCACCTTCGTCATCCTCCTTTCCTTTCCTTTCCTTTCCTTTGCAATTATTTCGTACTTCATCTGCAACAATGACTTCCAAACACTTCATCAACGACCCCGCGAAGCTGGTCAACGACGCCCTAAAAAGCATCACACATACCAACCCAAACACAGCCCTAGACGCCGACAACAAAATCATCTACCTCCGTCCCGATGCCTCCCAACCACAAGTCTCCATCGTCTCGGGCGGCGGCTCCGGCCACGAGCCTTCTTTCGCTGCTTTTGTCGGTCCAGGCCTCCTCTCCGGCGCAGTGGCGGGAACAATTTTCGCATCACCATCTGCAGAACAGGTCCGACGATGTATCCTCTCCCGTGTAGAGAAGAGTAAAGGAGTTCTAGTCGTGGTAATGAACTACACGGGCGACGTGCTGAACTTCGGGATGGCAGTGGAGAAAGCGAAAGCGGCAGGGATTCCCTGTGAGATGGTTGTGATGGGCGATGATGCGGGTGTGGGAAAGGCGAAGGGCGGGAAAGTGGGGAGGCGAGGGATCGCGGGAACGGTCTTGGTGCATAAGGTTGCTGGGGCATTGGCGAGGGAGGGGGCCAGTTTGGAGCAGGTTCATAAAGCTGCGCAGACGGTGGCGGATAATACGGTTAGTATTGGGAGCAGTTTGAGTCATGTGCATGTTCCGGGGAGGGCGAAGGCGGAGGTGGACGGAGAGTTGAAGGATGGGGAGGTGGAGGTGGGGATGGGGATACATAATGAGGATGGATATGAGAGGGTTGAGGCGGATTTGCCGAGGACTGTGGAGACGATGTTGCGGTATATGTTGGATGTCAGTGATGAGGATCGTGGGTTCTTGAAATTGACTAGTTCCGACGAGACGGTGTTACTCGTCAACAATCTAGGAGGCGTCAGTCCGCTCGAGATGGGCGGGATAACGACTGAAATCTTGGAACAGCTGGAAAAGACGTACAGCATTAAGCCGGCCAGGATCCTCTCAGGCACCTTCATGACCTCCCTCAACGGCCTAGGCTTCTCCATCTCACTCCTGAAAGTGACACAGCTCGGCGTCGACAAAACCATGATCGAACTCCTGGACGCACCTTCAGAAGCAGCCGGCTGGTCCGCAGCAATCAGCACCAGGACCTGGTCCAACCCACCAACCAAGACCCTCGACCAAGCGGCAGGAGCCGGTATCGACAACAAGCCCTGCGGCCTTCAGATCGACCCCAAGCAAGCCACCAAAGCCCTAACCTACGCCCTTGACCGCGTGATCAAAGCCGAACAAGACATAACCCGCTACGACACAGTCGTAGGCGACGGCGACTGCGGCATCGGCCTAAAGCGCGGCGCAGAAGGAATAAAACAACAACTCGCCAGCTCGAGCTCTCACTCCGACGCAGCCCTCTTCCTCGACGCCATCATCGACACAGTAGAAACAACCATGGACGGCACATCCGGCGCTCTATACGCCATCTTCCTCAACGCCCTCGCCTCCGGCCTGCGAGAACAAGGCGGCAGCTCAGGCGATGCTGACCCCCAAATATGGGCGACGGCGCTGAACAAGGCGATGGGGACTTTGGCCAAGTATACGCCTGCGAAGCCGGGGGACAGAACTCTGGTTGATGCGCTGGCGCCGTTTGTGGAGGAGTTGGGGAAGAGTGCGGATGTGGAGAAGGCGGCGCGAGCTGCTGAGGAGGGGGCGAGGGCGACGAAGGGGATGAAGGCTAGTTTAGGCAGGACGGTGTATGTGGGTGGGAGTGGGTTTGAGGAGGTTCCGGATCCGGGGGCTCATGGGTTGAGTGAGTTCTTGAATGGGCTGGCGGACGGGTTGAGATGATGGTCGTGACTCCTGTATCTAGCTGTTTGTGAGCAGCTTAATGCATACTTGGTTCAACATCATCGGCGCCTGGCGATGGCCGCTTTGCAGCGCGGTGATAACTTGTCATCGGGAGCTCAAAGTCTGGGCATGGCTTTTGCGTTAGCCTGCTAAGTCTAGGCACTTACAATGCTGTGGTTTGTTCGTACCTCAAGACCATGCTTTCCTGCTGGTCGCCTCATCGTACAACCGCCTTAACGCCAAAAAGTACTGCCTGTATTTGCATAAAGCATCCCTGACCTCGGAAGCAGGCCTAGCCGCAACGTGCTCATGTCCCCTATCGCGCGCACATGCTCCATGCGACGCATGTTGCAGAAATTTTCCTCTCCCTCCGGTCTATCCCACTCAACTCAACAACACCAAAATAACACTATCACCCCTCAAAAACATCTTACTAATAAACCTATCCTTATTCACCGCCCGTCCCTTCTTCCCATCGGCCAGCCGCGGAATCTCCGTCCACATCTCCTTGACATTCTCCAGCACCATGTTGCAGTGTCGGTCGAAGGCTTTGACGCGCGCGAGCAGTTTGCGGTTGTTGCGGCAGGAGATGAGGACTTGGGTGTGTTGGCGGACGGCGGTTTGGAGGAGGGACAACGGGCCGGAGGTGAATTCGTGTTGTTCGAGGAGGCCGATTTCGTACTCGCTGGGGGGGTGGAGGGTTAGTGTAGGTACGGATAGGAAGGCGAGAGGGAAGAGCGTACGTGAGTTCTGCGCGGGGTTTGCCGAGGAGTTCTTGGATTTTTGCGTCGGAGGATGGGGCGGCGGCCATTGCGGTGGGTGGTGTTGTGGGTGTCGTGCTGTTGCTTTGGTGCTGTGGTGCGGTGGGATATGGTTGGTGCTTTGTTGTGGTGGTGATGTTTCATTTGATGCGGCGGAAATTCCGATCGAGATCTTTCGCCAGCCACGCGTGACGCTAGTCGTGTGAGGAGCTTGGACCACTAACGCGCTCTTGGTACATGTTCAACACCTGCTCTCTATACGCGCTTCTTCACACGACTTCTTCTTCAGATTCATATCGCCGGCGACGGCATTGCACGACTGACACGATCCACATGACCATCTGTAGACGGTGTTGTTAATAGGAACCTTCTGCCGCCAACCTGCAATACCACTACATGCCACGCAAACATCTCGAGCCGCCCATGTCCAACCAGCACCACTTCCACAGTATGCTGTAGCACGATCGTGCAGCCTCCAGCCCAACCGAGAGGCGCCTACAAAGAATACTCGCTGTTCGATTTCGAACTCAGCCTCCTACATCAACCTCGACGAGATGGATTCTGGAGGTTTTGGCGAGGAGGGCTCGCTTGGTCATCTGCCAACGCGTCCTATGCGGGTCAAGATACTCTATACCTTTGACGCTGAGAATAAGACATCATGTCTGGCGCGTTTTCCCGATCCTCTCAACATACCTGTCGTCTCTATCGATGAACAGTCTCACGTCGGTGTAATCGACCTTCAGCAATGTGTCCAGGCCATGCTCTCGGCTTCTCCGGAGATAATGGCCAAACTCGAGACTGGTGACTTCACCGTCTACACGTTCGACTATACCGAGCCGGACACTCCGCTGGTAGGCCAAGGTAGATTGTCGGCGTTGCTGGCCCAATCCGGCACAAACGAAAGCAAGTCGGTGATCACTGGACGCGTTTGCAAGAATACCCAAGCCATGTGGACTGGGGGCGTCAAGGAGATCTTGGAAGTCAAGTTCAGGTTGACACCGCTGTCTCGCCCGTCGCATAACGAGATGACGAGACATTCAGAGGGCTTCCGAAGTGTTAGTCCGGCGACCTCAACTGGCTTCGACCCAAATGCATGGAATGCTTCCCAGCAAAGTAAGGCTCAGCAACACACGAACGATTACTTCAACTTCAATGGCCTGACTTCTGGTGGCGACAACGGTGCAGCTCTGCTAGAGAACATGTTCGGCATGGGATCCGGGAGTGCTGCAGAGCTTAGCGGACTTCAACATCAAGGAGCCGTGGGGGTCTCTGAGACCCTGTCAGACGCTGCCTATGGGTTCAACCCCGCATTCTCTGCTCACTCTCACAGCGCACCAGGCAGCCGAATGGGAAGCCCAGTGATGCATTCTGGATCCAGCTCTCTGAACGACTCGCTACGTCATCAGAGCTTTTCAGGTCAAACATCGAATCTGGCGGAACAACACCGGCCCGATTCACGTGCAAGTGTGCGAAGTGAAACCAGTCTATCCGGTCACCAACGCCAAGCATCCACACAATCCTTCCACGAGCAACAGGCCGAACATCAAACAGGAGTCTTCTACAATGAAGATGGCCAAGCACGCAAGCGTGCAAAGGTCATGCAGGCGGACTGGCGTGGGAAGTCGTCGTTTGGCACCAAGACTAGAGATCTTCGTGTCACGGCTGCCACAGCCTCATCGATGCATATGCATCGACCAATTGCCAAGCGACCATCAGCGCCTGGTACTGACCTCGAGCCGCCGCCTCGTGTACCGACACCTGTGCCGCAGCGCAAGATCCTGCCGCGACCGTCGATGCAACCGACCACCTCGCGAAGCATGTTGAGGCAGGCGTCTACCGTCGACTCGGACTTCATGTCTGATGCCGACCAGATGTCAGATGCGTTGAGCTCGCCTGAGGGAAGCTCGCCGGCCAATAGTGTTGCTGCAGATGGAACTCCCATGGACATTCCTTCATCGCCTCCTCTCATCCCCGGCTACAACCTGCCGACTCCAAGTAGTCCTGGTCTGCCGACCTTGTCATCTCGGATGATAGATAGTGGATATATGAGTGGTGCAATCATGGAAAGCATGGAGGATGATGAGAATAGGAGTCCAGATGCTGAGGACTTGGAGATGGCAGCAAAGTACAGAGCACGCAGTCACCAGGCAGACCCCGTCGTTAAAATTGAGGGGGAAGCGACTAGTGATGCGCCCATCTACTCAATGGAGCTTGCGCCGAGGAGTGAGTTGAGCGGGGATGTCCACGCTTCGGACTTGCTATCGAGCCAGGCTCAAGGCAACCAAGGGTATGTTGACAATAACCTTCTTCGGGACCTCTTCGGAGAGACTGCTGAGCATGACGAGCAATTTAAGGACTAATTGGCTGGCCCAGACATCAATCGCGCCGTGTTGCACCACTGAAACGCTCCACGACTTCAGACGTCCGCCCCATTCTTCCTCGAGGTGATGTAACTAAACCTGAGGCCGCGGTCTCGAGACGTGGTTCGCTCGCACTACCACCAAAGCCGATAGCACGAGCCGCGTCGCAGGACCAGACCTCAAAGGCACCGACCAAGCAGAAGCGACAACCTCTGCAGAGATCTCGGACGACCTGCAACGACTCTGAAGCCGGTTCTCCTGCACCCAGTGACACCGAAGGTCGTCCGCGTGGTAATGCTCGTTCAGGCTCGGCTGTACCGCGTCGCAAGCTCATCCAGGACCGCCTGAACGCAAAGATCAGAAACGGTGAAGTGCCCATCTATTGTACGCACTGCGGTGCTATCGAGACAACCACCTGGCGGAAGATGTATGTCAAAGTCCTTGACCGCGCGCCTGAGAAGCTGGATGAGATCGAAGGCGAGGGCGAAACGATTGGCATACAAGAATTGGAATGGGACAAGGAGTCTGGCGAAGTCACCAAGTTCCGTATCCGCAAGTGCATCAAGAATGTCAAGGAGCAAGCGCCTGGCTCTGGCTTTGACGAGGTCAACGTGTGCAATCCATGCGGGCTCTGGTTCAAGAAGTTCAAGGACATGCGACCCGAGGACCGTTGGCACCGCAAGGTCACCAGGAAGTCGAAAAAGTCGAAGAGCAACGACGACAACGTCACCGATGGCATCGAGCCCATGTCAGAGGCGTTCTTCAACGGTCAAGTCGTGCCAGAGGAAGCCATCGAGTCGGGCTCCGCCGATGATGCGCAAGCCGAGACTGGCGCTGGGGAGGAAGCTCGTAGTGCTCCTGCACGCCGTCCGCGCGCCCATAGTATGGAGCTTGGACGAGGAAGCGGTGGTGGCAAAGCTGGAGCCGCTCGCCAGGCCGCCGCTATGGGGCGTGAGATTCAGTCAAGCCCAGTCCACTTTGGTTCACAGCGCAGCCCAATCGAGCTGGATCTCACCCCAGCAAAGCCGACACGACGACTTTTGTTCCCTTCGCCAAGACAAAAGGGTGAGGTACGAGATTTGAACGAATGTCCAGACAGCAGACTAGCTTCACGTTCGGGTGAAGATGAGCCAGCTGAGAAGCCCGAAGTCAAGGTCATCACCACCGAGGAGACAACTTTGAACGTCTACGAGGCCCTCACATGCGACAAGGAGAACATGGCTCCCCCACTTGACGACAACGACCTTGCTCATCTTTTCGAAGGGTCGCCGGGCGCAGTGTTTAAGACTCCACTTCCCAAAACACCATGGAAGAGCACACCACGCTCACAGACCTCTATCAATGATCTCTTGAAGACACCGACGCAAAGCAGCCGAAAGCGTAAGGCACTGACACCCAGCCAGAACGCCGCCAACAACGCCGACATGAATATGAACGCTAACGACTTTATGACTTCTCCATCTTCGAGCCGCTACTTCCTTCGCTCTACTCCCAGTAGACTTGAGAGAACACCTGGCAACCGCAACGTCAGTGGTGGCAGCCAGACACACTTGGCCGAGCCATCTCCATTCTCTCGACACCTTGCTGCGATGCTCAGTGATGCTAATGGCATGGGCGATGCTTCTTTCACGAGTCCAAGCAGGCAGTACGACTTCAGTGACTTGCCAACGTTCAATACGCCCGGTCGCGACGTCGACTGGAAGGGATTGGACGAGATTTTGAGCAGCGAGTTTGCTAATTTTGATGATGGAAATGGTGTGAGCTTTGATAGTGAGGCTATCACTGGTGGGCGGGTTTGATGGGATGCCTTGCTCTTGTGGCAGCGGTTGCTTTGCTCGGATGAGGAGATGGGTAGCTTCAATCCTGAGCATAGTATAGTTTATACACCGCCTGTTTCTACGCTAACCTATTCAGTCACTGTCGTGTCCATCATGAAAGGTGTTGTTCCCCTTCTATCTCGCAGAGTCTATGGGCAGCCCCCAATCTTCGTCATCACTCAAAATTCGATCAACGCTCTGGCTTTCTAAAATGCGTATGCCCGCCCGGCGAGGGCCTACGGTAGGGGGGCCCGGAGGGAGGATCTCGTGGGAAGACCCAAGTGTAGCGGAGGGCTGGCGATGGGTATTCCCCATTTGGTGGAAGTTGATTCAGCAGTCAGATTGGGGGCTGCCCGTAGATGAAATCGTTAGCTGCCCATATCGCTTCTATTCGCCTCGGCACTTCCAAAGTAAGGGGGCACACTCGTTACGAAGTGGGTGAATTATTCCTAAGTAGGATAGACAGAAGACAGGGGGTACATAAAGTCTGCTCAGGATTGTAGCTCCGTAGTAACACAAGATGCTTTGGACACCCAGCCGCCTTTCCGCATATCGCTCCGTCTGATCTTTCATCAGTCTTCGCTTCAACGATCACGTCGGTCCAGGCCCTCTGCACGTTTGAATATATTGTTAAGCAATATTGATCCGGCATCCACCGCAGAGCCTCGCGTATTCGGCTTTATTTCGTGCGTCTCATAGATGATCATCCCTGTTCCCCTGCAATCTCGAAACCCGGCCATCCATCGCAACGGCAATTATTATTATCCTTCCACCTGGCCACATCGTGGCGACGCTGGAGCAGATGCATAACGAGGCAATGGTGATCGATCTATGCTATTCATCTAGCAGACTGGGCATGCTCTGCCTCGAAGTCGGAAGCTCTGTAACACTTGGTGCCCTTGTGCAGGGCGGGACCAGGATGTGACACGTTCTGGTTAGCCGATCACTATACTTCTTACACGCAAGACAATGCTTCGCCGGCTTCGCGGTATGGCGGGATCTTCTGGACAGGCTATAACTACACTTCTTGGAGGCCGGAAGCGATAGCCTCTTTTATCTGTTACATCTTGTCAATCCTGCCATCGCAAAGATGCGACACTGCCTCAGCCACTCGTTCCTTTTTGCTTTGGCAGGCACACTATCAGCTGCTGAGTGTCAAGCAACAACATCTGAGAAGCAGATCTGCCGTGTGGAATCTCAATATGCTTCTTCAAATGGCACAGCCGATGACTCCCCAGCGATTACGGCAGCTTTTGAGAAATGCGCTTCCGGTGGCATCATCGCTTTTGATCTTGGCGTCGACTACAACGTCCTGACACCCATCAAGGCGTCCAATCTCTGCGACGTCGAGATCCACATGTACGGCAACCTCAATCTTCCGCGCAACGTCACCTACGTTCAGGAAATCTACAACAAGACCGGCGGCAGCAGCTTGACTTGGTTCACTTTCGCCGGCGAGCGAGTCAACTACACATCCACCGCCAACGTCACAACCGGCTGGATCAAATCCTACGGCCAAGCATGGTGGGATCTCAACGCGCCGAATGCTACAGGTACTGCCGGCCGTCCTCATTTGTCCAATTGGCAAGTGAATGACTTGTCGATAAACCACCTGAAATCCCTGAAACCCATCGCATGGAACCACAGACTCCAGGGCAACAACATCTACGTCACGAACACCGTCATCGAGGCCTCGTCCGACAACAACCAGCTCTGGGGCGTGGGCTTCCCATTCAATACCGACGGTATCCAGGTCTCTGGTCAGAATGTCACGATCCTTGCCTCAACGATCTACAACGGCGACGACGCATTCGCCATCTCGGATGGATCCCAAGACGTCACGATTCAGCGCGCCACAGTCGGCTACGCCTCTCACGGGATGTCCATTGGATCTCTCGGAAAGGATGCAACTGCATTCGTCAACGTGTCCAACATCTACTTCGACGACATCACAATGATCGACACCGTCTATGGTGCACGGTTCAAGTCCTGGGTCGGGGGACAGGGCCTTGTCAAGAATGTCACCTGGAACAACATTCGCCTGTACAATGTATCGTTCCCGGTTTTCGTCACGCAGACGTATTCCGATCAGTCCAATGACAATTCCAACGTTCGTCAGAACAACGGGTCGGTGAATATGGAGGACTTTACTTGGTCTGAATGGGTCGGTACCCAGGCAAGCTATGACTATGGTGATGGGACTTGTGTTAGTGATGTAAGCTCACCCTTGCCTTGTACATCCCGCTTCGTCCCCACTCCCCATTCCCTTCCGCTTCCATCCTCCTATTTTCTTCCTTCCATCTCCTGCCCCTCATCTCTATACTGACACGTCTCTCTTCTAGCCCTGCTGGTACGACGTCGGCCTGCCCGAGGACACTCGCACCGACGCCATCATCCTCGAGTGCAACACCGACAGCAGCTGCAAGAACTTTCAATTCAACAACTTCGAAGTTTTCCCACAGAATTTAAAGCAAACGAGTGTTATTTGTATAAATGCTACCGCTGAGCTAAATCCTAATTTGGGCTTTGACTGTAGGAACGGGACGTATGTCCCGACTGCGTAGGAGAGCTAAAGGCGATAGTTGGCCCGTAGCTGTAGTGATGAGGTGGTCCCATTATGAACATGAGAAGGGTGGTAATTGCGAGATGCGCCTGTGCTATGGCGCCCGCATAGATTTATTACATAATAGTCCTGACTAAGCGGACACACTGCCCGATAATCACCACGAAACGCTACGCTAGGACTTCATTCTCATGCTGAGCTGGAAAAAGAGGAGCCGGAGCATTTTGTTGTAAGGGTAATCACAAAACTAGTAGACGGGGGCAGCGGAAAGATAAAGGTCGGCTACATCGTCAACGCCGGGCGCATACCTCACTCGAAGCCGAAGTGTTTTTCCGAGGTCAATTGTAGGAACGAGAGAGCTTTGCCAAGTCTATCTAATGAACGAGGATGTATAGGAATGGGGGATAGATGGTGACGTTGAGATTTTGTAGGGACTTTGTAGTACTTGTGAGGTTGGGATATGTATCTATAGGGTCCGACGCTGCACCGTGAACAGATGTGCTACGTGACCATGACTTGCCCCCCCGATCTGGCTGACCTGCGATGTGGGTGGGTCCTGGTTGTCAGCGATTCTCGCCAGTTGCGCTGGGTGGACGGGCAATGTGGGAGACAGAGCGGTTTTGGATCGCGACATCACGTTTCTATAAGAAGACTGCGGAATACAAAATCCGCTGTTGTTTTGTCCAATGAACCGCCTGAACGTCTCGCAGCGCAGGACCATCTCTTCTGCGTGTGCCCCCTATGCCCAGCCCTCGCGCTTGCGCTAATGTTTGTGCTAGCCGTTTGCGCTCACCTGCACCTACTTCTGCGACCCGATCAAACCATCCTGCTCTCACTTTTCGCAGATAGCCAGCTGCTTCGCAATCTCCTCAAGGTCTTTCAGCGCCTTGTTGGTGGCGTCGACCATGATTCTCGTGCCCTTTGAGTTCTTGGAATCTACAACTCCTTCAGTTGTGAAGCGGTCCTTGAACTCTGTCTCGATCTTCCCTCCTGACATATGAAGCTGCTTCTTGCATTTGATCTTGAGTCCGTTCTGCAGTGTTGAGAAGTCAGCCTGTGCGCGTGTGAGGACTGCGCGATAGATTTTTGACTTGGGTGCGTTCGCAGTGCCATTCTGTGGTTCGATGCCAAAAATCGCCTCCCGAAGCAATGTGACTCGACGGGTCTGCAGGTTCTTGCGCCTGTAGTCGCTCTTCGTATGCGAGGCCATGAACACGGGCATGAGCTCCTAACCAAAGTAGGAGATTGGCTTGCGATCACGCCAACTGTCCAGGCTCAGGTCTTTGCTGATGTAACTCATTTGCTTCTTAAAGGATTCGAACATGGCGTCGACTGCTTTCACGTCTCCATCCTCGCATTCGTTCAAGTGCTGTATGAAGTCGCGGCCATTCTTGGTGGTAATGGCGACTCGCTCGAGATCGGGACAACTTTCGACCTCCTTGCCAAGGTCATTGTAATAAGATTCGATCTTATCCTGCGCATTGCCCTGCTCGGCTGTCACCTCCTCTATGAAACCTTCGAGCGCAGCCGCAACATTCTCGCGACAATGGGTCTGCATGATGTCTGTCCACGAAATCCACCGAATCTCCTTACTGGAATCGTGCTTGACCTGTTTCAGATCGTCTGGGTAACGCCACTTGCCGAAGCGATACCAAAATGCATGGAAGGTGGACGGCAAGGTGAGGATCCACTTATTGAACGCCATCTTCAGTTGTCTATACCAAATCCTTTCGAGCTTTTGCAAATTCACTGCGAAGTGCTCCGTGAATTTGTTGGTGATCGACTGCATGACCTCGTCCAAGATGTGCTCGCGCCTCAATTTGAAGTGCTGGAGGATCTCTTGCACCGCTTTCATGCTCTCGATATTGGTTTTCACCAAGGTTCGCTCGATACTGCCGATCATGCTGGGTAGCTTCTTGGTTGCCACGTCTTGGAGCGTGGAGAACTTGCCCTCCGCTGTCAATCTGTAGAGAATGTGCATGATGCGAGTGACGCCGGTCTCAAGCAGCGAGCTGCTCGGTCCTTTGTCGGCCATAGCAGAGATCGATTTGATTTGACCACCTTGAGCATGTCTGTGAAATTCTCCTGGAGCTCTTTCACACGGTGGTCAATCACAAGACGATGCTCTTTAGCCTTTGCATAAGCATGCATGCTTGTGACCTCAGAAAGACGTTGGCACAAGCCACTGAGGCTCTTCGTGACATCTGTGGAAGCGCTGGACTTTTCCTGAGTCGCCGACGTGTTGCTCGTTGGTCGATTTCAGTTCCTCATTGCTCCTGTTACATGGTTCCACCCGAAACATCTCAGTCTGCCCAATCTGTAGAGCCAAGAATTCCTGGGTGGCGAAAGTGCCGCGTCGAACGCCTCCGCTAGGCCGTGCGATGTCCCGATTGCCTGTGACTCGGTTGACGAGCTGCGTCTTTCCGGCTCCCATACAACCCACCAAGGCTGTAGACCCGAGTTTGGGGTATAAGTCTTGGATCGGGGCGCATTTCGAGACATCCTCGCAGATAGTGTCGACGATTGTGTTATTCAATTTCGCCGCATTGGCCTGTAGCTGCGATTGCGTGATGTCCTGCACAACTTTCTGCACCCTCTTCTCCATCCCTGGATACAGGACATGGTTCGTTGCAATGCGCGGTGCCTCTGGGTTGAGAAAATTGCTGTCGTTGTCGGCATTGGTCGACGTGCTATTTTCTGTCTCAGGAGTCATTGGGAGGAGTGCAACTTGGACCTTTGGGCGCTTGGGGCCTGGGAAACGGGTAAGTATTAATCGGATGCGCTCGGCCTCGTAGCGGCAGAGATAAACAAGCTATTTACCTAGTGTACCTTCTGGCACGAATAACTCCTCACTGGGCGCACGCTTCATATTTGCAACCGGTGCAGCCTGTTGCTGCGGATGCCGCCTTGTGGGATCCACTTGTGGTACACCAAAGGTGCTAACACAAGAGGTCGACACAGTCGTGTTGGGAGGTGATGTTGGTGTCTGCTGCTTGGTGGTTGGTAGTGATTGGCTTCCGCGGTGGTGATGATGTTGGACGAAGTTGGTGTCGTCTGCTGAAGGTGGTGGTATGTTTGTGCGAAGTAGAAGCAATAATTGCAGTGAGTAGTGCGCTATTCGTACCGTAGAAGAGACAGAGTCCTTCGACCGCCGGTACGTGCTGGACCCACTCCTACTGTCGCGGAAGGCAGCAGAAGTTGCACGTGCGTGCACTCGAGTGACTGCCAACCTGCCCAGCAACCGGGACGATCTAGCGGATATTAGCGGCCGACGCACCAGGAAATGGACGGCTGTCCCAGAAGTCTGTGTTCAATGGTTCTGCTCAGCTTCACTCCATCGTAGCAGAGCCAGGCAGCCGCGAGCGCGGATCCACACCGCCGCAGATTTTGCACGTGCGTGCACTCGAGTGACTGCAAGCAATTCCACCAGCAGGGATGGTCTGGCAGAGTTTGGTGGCAAGGGCACCAGAAGTCTGCCGACCGTCCCAGAACGCAGTCTTCGAGGGCGCTGGTTCAATTCACTCAGTTGTCGAAGCGCTAGGCAGCCGCCAAGTAGCCACGCAACAATTCCAAAAGAAACTGCACGAGCTCATGGCTTCGGCTGTGAAAGGCATTGAACATGATGCCGTCAAATGTCCGTGAGGTGTATCAAGCAAATCCGGGTTAGATGCTGCTGCCCACAGGATTCACAAGACCATCCATTTGGCATCGCCAGATCAGATCGGAGGAGCAGTCCCTGAGGTTCCAGCTTCGTCCTGAACCATGCTTGGCGCCAGTCCGGGTAAGGTTCTGCCAGTCAGTCGTCACATGTTGGTGTGATACGAGGCTCCGACCACCTCACTGAGACCCTACTCCCTATGTAACCAGAACGCTCTCTCCTGCGATTGTGGAAACGACGTGTCTTGCAAGAGTCGTCGGAACCCAGCGATGGTTCGGCCTCATAGCATTTCCTTCTGTTGAGACGTTTTGTCCGGGCTACACTGCCGGACAGGACAACAGCATTGCTGCGGCAAATGCAGTGCACGCCGTCCCAGCCTGTCTTTGTCGACCTGCAATCACAAGTCATGTGTCATGTGACTGAAAAAGAACCCAGAGTTTCTTCAAGTTCTGAAAACTGCATCTCGAGGTCTTGTTTCCTCGCGTGAGCTGAACCCGAGCCTAAGCAGTAAGAACACCCGAAGGAACGGCTTCGGCACGTGAAGCCCCAAAGAGTCGGGAGGCGGTACGCTCGCTATGACATGCGTCTCTGTTCCATTGATCTTATACGAATCCGCATCTTGTTCACCTTTTCCTCAGGTCCGTGTCGTATCGCGTCAGAGTCTTGTCCAAATCTACTGGATTGAGGGCTAGAAAGCGCCATTTCGCTCCCAAAGTTCGTGGGGGTCGTGTCGTCATGCTTCTAGTCCAGAACCTGCTGAAGGAGAACCAAGCATTCTTGCCTGCTCTTACTGCCGTCTCCTCAAACCACTTTACCGGCACCAGCACCCCCGCCCTCCCTCTCCCACGCCTCGCAAACCCTCACCTTCGCCTCAACTTCCCTCAACCCCTCAAGGGCCTCCTTCGCTGCGTCCACCAGAGTTTTCACAGCCTTGGGGTCCTGCGGCGCCTCGTCCTTAACCACATACCTCCTGCAAAAATCCTTCTTGATATCGCGACTCGCATCCTCGAACTTCTTCAGCAGCTTCTCCTTCAAACTATCCCTCAAGCCCTCAAAGCTCTTCTGCGCAAAATCGAAGACGGCTTGGAAGATATTTGGAACTTCCGCCTCGCCTGCGCTCATGCCAAAGAGACGCCGGCGGACGACTTCGACTCGATCGAAGTGGGGATCCTTCTTCTTTCGCCGGTCCGTAGAGGCACCTGGCTTGGCTTTGATGTCCTTGACAGCGTCGAATGTGTCCTGCATGGCCTTGCCAACGTAGGAGATGGGGCGGTCTTTCTCCCAGGTGTCGACGGTGATATCGGTGGAGATGGTGGTGAGTTGGCGGCGGAGGGACTCGAAGAGGGCGTTGCTCGACTTGACGATTTCGTTCCTCTTCTCGTGAAGCACCTTGAAGAAGTCCTCGCCCTTCTTCGTCTTTGCGATACCCTGGTAGGCTGGGCAATCCTTCAGAGTACTCTCGAGGTCGTGAAAGAAGTCTGCGATGCTGGACTCGGCTTCGCTTTGCTGGTGCTGGACGCCGTCGAGGAAGGTGTCGAATACTTTGCCGATGTCGTGTGCGAAGACGCCTTGGATGTTGGCGACCCAGGAGATCTTGTCCTTCTTCTTGATAGTGGAATTCTTAGGCTTTGGCTGAACCCATCGACCGTGACGACGGCAGAAAGCCCAGAAAGTGCCAGAGTGGTATTGCTTCCACTCATCGAATTTCTTCTGGAGCTTCTCGCGCCAGGCTCTCTCGTAGCCCGTGAAGACCGTCTCAATGTGGTCATTGAAGAGGTCGTCCAGCGCTTTGCAGATCATATCCAGCATCTCCCCGTTGCCGCTGAGGGCAAGGTCGAGGGCATTTTGCACTTCTTCCTTTCTTGCTAGGCGCGTCTTGGTAAGTGCTCCGATGACACCGTTAAAGACAGCTGGGAGGTGGATGCTGGCAATGCGGCTCAGGGTGCGCACTTTGCCGGAAGTCGGGATGCCGTAGAGCAGGCGCTGTAGATGAGGAATGCCAGTGGCCTCGAATGGCAGCTTTGCACTCTCTGGCTTCAGAATGTGGTTCTGATACTCCGATGCCGACACGAAAATGACCTTGAGGTCGGG
Organism: Mycosphaerella arachidis; assembly: GCA_001297265.1. NCBI lineage: Eukaryota > Fungi > Ascomycota > Dothideomycetes > Mycosphaerellales > Mycosphaerellaceae > Mycosphaerella > Mycosphaerella arachidis. The sequence continues at coordinate 28,001 of LIHB01000066.1, forward strand.
TTGCTTCTGCGACTTGGAGAGCTTGCGGAACTTGTCCCTCATCTCAGCTTCGGCATTCGCGTTGCCAACGTCGACTGCGATTTTGAATGCCTCCCTCTCTGCCTCCGAAATCAGCTGCGGTAGGTCTCGTAGCCGCATATCAGTATCGTAGTACTCGGCCTGCACTTCTGGTCGATCCATGCCGCGCTTCCAGATCTCGTCCTTCCTGTGATTCAGGCCAACTCTCTCGGCCTTGAGGTCTGTAATCTTCTTCTCGGCGGTGTCCAATGCGTCCCTGACCTCTGATTTGAGCTTCTTCCTCTCATGGGGCTTGAGATCATCCTTCTGGTCGATCTTTGTCATGATAAGGTACGTATTGTTCGCTTTGCCCAGGTGAAGACAGAGACGAAGTACAGCGTTGATCTCCGGATGCTTGGCATTTCGCAAGCGCTGTGAGACGATGAAGATGCTACCAGCTTGACGTAGGTACGCTGTGGTCTTCTCCACTACGGTCGGGTCACTGTCCGTCACACCAGGGGTGTCGGCGAGCAAAAGGCCAGCTCTAAGCATGTCGTGGTCAAGATGTACACAGACTTTTCGGATGATTGGCCAAGGGTGTGGCTCCTTCGCACCTTCGCCAGACGAAAGAAGCGGCTTCGAGACACGATCGAAGATCGTCAGCAGCTCGTCGCAGTCTGCGGCGCTGTAGGACTCAACACCATCCACGATACTGCGAGAAGCCATGAAGGTCTTGATGTAGCGGGCCGTCTCTTTGACAAGCTCATCAAGTTTGACCTGTTCTTGATGCTGTTCGCGGAAGAACTCTGCGGCGTCACCGATGCTCTCGAAAGATGTCTTGTCGCAGAGCATGATGTGGAAGTAAAGAACGGCGTTGTCATGCTTGCTTTCCAGCTCCTCGAGGTCTTGTTCATCCAGAGCCTCGCCAGCGTCCTCACTACCGGCCTTCTCGAGAAACGTGTAGATGTCCTGGCATCTCTGCTTGATGACGATTTTGAGTTGCTCGTCGCTGTAGTAGACCGCCTTGACTCTGATCTCTTCGGTCTGTCCAGGCTCGGGGCCCAAGTACTCGTGCACCAAGTTGGTGCCCCGGTCCGCTGAGTCAGAGTCTATTGCGGCGCCTGGTTGGTCAGAATGCAGTTGATGGTTCGCGATTTGCCAGCGCGCATTGGACCAACCAGGGCGACAGGCTTGTTCTTGGGGTAGTGCGCCTGCGGGACGCGAAATTGTTCTAGCTGCTTTGTGATGATTTCAACGTCTTCATTCGAGTACTTCGCAGATTTCAGCTCGCGGAGCACGAGGCTGAACTTGTCGGATATGTCCGTAACCCCCTGCTCGGCTTCTGGAAACAGCACATGGTAGACGGCTAGGCGTGGTCGGCCAGAGATTGGTTGCGGTTGCGTATGCTCAGCGTCTGCCGTGAGGTTTTTAGGTGCTGCGACGGTGGTAGATGTGTCGTTGACGGAGAGCTTCACTCTCTTGTTGCCTGAGGAATGTTTAGCGCCGCTTCCCTTTGCATGAGGATGTGACACTCACCCTTGTTGTTAGCTTGGCTAGCTTCGATGTCCTGTGGCTCGAACAGTGGTGACTCCGACCGCTCACGCTTCGCGACAGAGAGTGCCTGCTCGTCGTCGGCCATTATGTGGCTGTCTTCAGTATTTCGAAGGAAATTTATGGTGCGGTTGCTTGTAGATGGTGGTGGTGGTGGTCAAGTGGCGATAACGAGATGTGGTAATGTTGCAAAAAGGAAGTGGTTGGAGAGCGATTGAGAGTGTGCTGCCTCAGACAGTGTTCGTAGCAGAAATAAGTGTCACTTGACAGGTGATGCGGGCCGGACCCACTTGTGAGGCTGCAGAAATTGATAGGAAAGTCCGAGTGAATGGATGCGCAAAACGTCGACGAATATACGCCTCTATGGCCGGCGGCATCGCCCGCAAAAGCTGCCATTCTGTCCCAAAGCCGTGCTCGCGAAGCAACGGAAGGTCTTCACTTATGCTTCAGCGATCACGAGACGCTGATAAATCCCAAGTAGCCGGCCAGACTCTCGCGCAGACTCGTTATAGTGTGGCCTTGGCGCTCTTCGGCGCTGTCGAACCTGTTGGCTGGAACGTGGTGTGTCATAGACGGCATCAAGTCGTGGTTAGCTGTAAAGCCTTGGCACAAGCCTGGCTTCTTTCAACAGCATGAGCCGATATCTCACCACGCATCAAAATTGCCAAACCCACCACCTTTCTTCGCCTTCTTGGTCGGCGGAGGCTCTGGCTCATCCCATTCACCCACAACCTCGTCTTGCTCAGCAGGTACGGCAGTCTTGAGGTACTTGCCAACCCCAGTGGCCGCACCGCCATCTTCCACTTTGCCGTTTGCATGGATACGCTTGCCAGTCCAGGTCGTCCGCTCGTCTTCCGCACCTCCTTCAAGCTTGAGCTGCTCCTTTCGTGCCTCTTCCGCCTCCTTCTCCGACCTTTGCTTGAGGAAGTCTTCGAACGGGTCGATGAGTATCGCAACGTCCTGAATGACGCAGTCTTGCTCTGGACGACTCTTATCATCTACAGGCACCTTCTCCAGCCTGTCCAGTGTATCGAGTCCGTCAACCACACGACCGAAGATAGTGTGCTTGCGATTGAGATGCGCCGCTGCCTTGTACAAAATGAAGAATTGACTCGTGTTGGTATCCTTACCCTTGTTCGCCATTGAAATCACGCCTCTGCCGTCATGTGTGAGCGGGCCTTCAAGCTCATCAGTGAAAGACTTGCCCCAACAAGACTGCCCACCACGACCCGTCCCTGTAGGATCTCCACCTTGAATCATGAAGTTTTTGATGTTGCGGTGGAAAGCAACGTTGTTGTAGTAGCCACGCTTCGAGAGCTGTATGAAGTTCCAGACTGCTTTTGGTGCATACTCCGGGTAGAGCTCGATGCTCACAGCTCCAAGGTTAGTCGTCATTCGAGCGTAGCCTTTCTGCTTGACCCGCTTCGGCTTGAGCATGTACTCTTCATCGCTCATAATGGCATGCTCTGTGGACGTTGATGGTGTGAGGCCAGTAGATGTGAAGGAGGCAGCTGCTTGACCATTCGTATACTTTGCTGCGTTGTAGGGAAGTGGCTTGGTCGTTCGAGATGACTTTGCGACATCTGCGTGTGCTTTTCGTGCGTGCGCAAGAGCTTGCGCTTCAGCAGAGCCACTGCCCTGGCTTGCGGCCTTCTCTCGCTCTGCCCTGGCCTTTGCGACAGCCTCTTTTGCCTTGATGATCTTCGCCGCCGAGCCGAGATTTTGGTCGTTGATGCCAGCACCACGTTCTGCCTCTTTCTCTGGTGTGAGCGTGCTTGTGCCATCCTGGAAGTACTTGAAGTGACTGAGATTCCTCGACTCGATGTTCTGTGGATCCTGAAGAGTGATGATGTCGCTTCGCTTGAACTCTCCATCGCTGACCAGATCTCGCCAGTTCTTGGCCTTGATGTTGAGTCGCTCGACGGTGTCGTAGCTGAAGACATTGCCCGTGGTCTTCAAGGCGACCAAGTGTGTGTTGTCGGTAATGACCTTGAACGTGACCGGATCGACATAGTCGCCTTCCTCGTTCTTGACAAAGTTCAGCTTGATCAGCTCCGCGCTCTTCAGGGGCCGGCCATCGACGGGATTCGTGCCATGCTTCTTGATCCAGGGCAAGATGTTGGTCAGGTCGAAGATGGTGCCGTTCGCGGTGCAGACTGGGTGCTCGAAGGGCTGGAGCGATACGGCGCAGAAGTTGAAGGGCAGACGCTTGAAGTGGGCTCCGGCGCCAAGATTCGCAGACCGGCGCGCATTTGCACCGGCGCTGGCAGAGAAGGCATCCTCGGACGACCACTCGCTGTGCGTGATCTGGGCGCAAGTCAGTGAGGAAGATCATCTGGGCGGGAATCCGTTGCACTCGAGACATACGTACAGCTTGTCCGTGCCTGTTGTCGCGTTAGCACATCTACTACATGTACCTGCTGTCGACTTGCGACTGACCTTTACCCATGGCGCGCTATCTCAGTCGTGTGCAAAGAGTGTTGAGGCCAGTACTTGCGCGCAAGCCACCACCGAGCTTTCTTTCCATGTCGTGGAGATGATCGCAGACCACTCGCTGTGTCAACTTAGCTTAGCGCTCAGCAGGGTCTGAAGTCAGCTTGCGACTTCGACTCCCCTATACTTTCACATGCAACTTCACCAACGAAGGTCTAAAACTTCGAGGTCAGGACAGACTGCCAGGCCCATCTATATCTCCATCCGTTTTGTCGACGCGGTCAAGTGAACCCACGAAAACCTATATCCGCGAGAAAAGGTCTTCAGGTGTGGGCCGTCGACGCTCATGGGATGGCGACGATTCATGCCCCCCCGCCCCCCGGGGGGCTTTTGCCGAATGACAGTTCAGATGAAGAGTAACAAAGAACACGCTGTGGACCGTCGCGTCGACGTACATGCGGAAGGAAAAGCGTGAGAGAATGATGGAGAGACGCGTTGGGCACGCCTAGTGACATGTATCTTTTTTGATGATGGGGCACAGCAATGCAGGCTACTGAACCTGATATTCTATTGTCCGAGTGTGCCGATTCACTCACTGCCTATTCTGTTCAAGATCTAGATGGTATACGGGAGTCTTCGAAAGCCACAAGAGGTCCTGCTCAAAACCAGTAGCCTTTATTGATACTCTATTCAAAGTGCAGTCATGGGTATCATCGCTCATTCTACGCACCATCGCAAACCCTCGACAACGCCGCTTTTGCAGCAGAGGCAGCAGTCAACGCCTCGCGCCGCGTAATCTCAGCCAGTCGATTCTATTTCCTGACCTTGATCCCTGATATGCCTCGGACACTTGCCCAGACCGTTTCTGACACCTTCACGGGTAGCTTGCGTCCCTTCAGTCGTTGATCAATCAACCACATCCCCACCACGAACTCATCCTTCTGCAGCCTGCCGACAGCGTCGTTATCGACGAGATCCCAAACCATTTCCAACGTCTGTTCTGGCAAGCGAGAGCGGCTCCAAATGTCTCGAGCTACGATGTTTGAAACTGCCTCGTTCGCGGACGTCGTCATTTGGAGCGTTCGTGGATGCTGGGGCGCACGAGCGAAGAGCTGCTGTTCTTCGCGAGTGAATGAATAGTGTAGACCCTTGTTCGCCGCCCATACACCCTCGTAGCGCTTTCTCTCACGGTCAGTCACGGCATCTCGCCATCGTTTTCGATCGCCTTCGTGATGCTTGTTCGGATGCTTTCGCACGAGTCGCTTCTTCTTGTGCTTGGCATAAGGATGGGGATCATCCTCGCTATCCGATGACGAATCATCTGCTTTGCGGAGAGTGTGCAGCATGCCTCCTTTAGCTGGACTCAGCGTGCGCGAAAAGGGTAGCTTGTGATGGTGGTGATGAATTTTTGTGTGTCGACCAGCTATTGGAGGTGGCTCTAAGCGCATCGGGGAAGGCACGCGCGACGATGCCAGACTCGATGCGACGATGGCGTTGGCGAGCTGGTCTCCGCTCATCTGAGGCGTCATACGCCGGGGATATGCTTGATGATACTGCGCTGGGATCGACCGCACCGATTTTGCGGAAGAAATGGACATGCTATCCGAAGGCGCGGTTGAGGTCCTCCACGGACCGCTTCGCTGACTTTGGACCTGGATGGGCTTGGTGGCTATTTGGGAATTTGGTCGCGCTGGAGACGGCGATGGTGCAGGACGCCTCGTTACATCCGCCTGATCCCTCAAGACTTGCCCTGGAGATGGACTTTGGGTGATAGCTCTCTGGTCCGCCGGAGCCGCCGGGCTCACGGGAGACTGTGCATCCAGATCTTGAGACGCAGAAACGAAAGACTCTCCCGAGCTGACATTGCCGTCCTGCTGCTCCGACACTGCCGAGTCCCTCTTCAACCTCTGCTTAGGTGGGGACGATGATGTTGCCTCTTGATTGCTTGTGTATTGTAACTGTATCATGGATGTAATGCCAGATCTAGGCGGCATGACTGGCTTCGGGCTCCTGATTGCAAGGCCGTCATGCGATTTGATGACTATGGGTGTCGGTCTCTTTTCCGACTGCTGCTCCTTCAACTTTTGCTCAAACAGATCAACGAGCGATGTGGTGGGTGCAAGCGGAGTTGTGTCCGTTGGCTTGTCGCTGACATGGCTCGAGTCCTCTGTCTTCCTGATGTGCCCACTGAGTCGCCGAGGTTTTGGCGCGACCGCTGGCCTGGCAGAGGTGTCCACACGAGATGCATCCGAAGGCCCAGTCTTCGGCGCGGCTGCTGGCGGATGAGCACGTGTCGCAGCCAAAAGAGCGGCCTGCTGAGAAGGCGACCTGACATGCGAAGGTCGAGCCTCGTTCTGTAGTACCAACAGATGTGGCCGATTCACGAGGTCCACGGCCAGTGCCTTCTCCTTCATCATATCACTTCCTGGACTGCCCGCAGGTGACCCCTCCAGTGGCAGTGGCAGTGGCAGTGGAGACGTGGAGAAGCTGCGGTCTGGCACTGTCGTCGTGCTCGTCCTGCCACGCCCCGCTGTCGAAGCCGCCGCGAGCGCTCCATGATGGCCTGTGGGGTCCTCCGTAGCTGGCTTCCGTCTGCCAAAGGCTCGCGTGGCGCCTAGCAGAGCGGCATTGTTGTTCGTGGTCTGGGTATCGACGCTAGCGACGGAGGAGGCTCTCGACGAGGTGGAGGGATGCATATGCGCATGCAGAGCGAGATGGTAGTCGCGCTTTCATTATTGTCAACAACGAGAGGCCACGAAGGCGAAGGAAGTGGTTGCGCTGGACGTGTTGATGTTATTTGTCGCCATTGAAACCGCTCCGTAAGCATCTTCCCTGCCGACCAAGACGCGGCTCAGCCGTTCCTGGCACGTCGTGCACGGGGCTTTCGCGCCGCCGCCGCCGCCAGGCAGAGCGCATTGTTGCCTTGAATGGACCTCTCTCTCGTCATCACAACATCGACAGGTAGGTGAATGGCGGATGCAATGTAAAATAAGACGTCCATCAGAAGGCGAAGCATATATTTTGCTTTGCCACTTCATTCGCCTTTCGCTTCCTTACATTCCTCTTACACCATCAAACAGAACGCCACCATGGCGGAAGACAATGATGTGGAGATGCAGAACCCAGAAGCGGCAGAGGAAGAACATATGATGTACGGCCACGGGACCATGACAGAGCAGGAACTTGACGAGAAATACCCACACCGGCCTCACAACCATTCCAAGACTTTACCGTTCCACGTACTATTTGCAGACCTCTTCAACCCTCTCAACGACAACAAGAAAAAGCCCACAGGACCAGTGCAAGCTCGCAAGCAGGTTGGCCCTGATGGACCGCGTAACTCGCCCAACGAGATCCGACGTTCCATCATAGACCGTTTCATCTCAAGATGGCGCAAAGAAGTCGGCAACGACATCTACCCTGCCTTCCGCCTGATTGTTCCTGAGAAGGATCGTGATCGAGGCATGTATGGTCTCAAAGAGATGACTCTTGGCAAACTCCTCGTTCGCGTCCTCAAGATCAACAAGGATAGCGAGGATGGCTACAACATGCTCCACTGGAAGCTGCCCGGCGCCAAGTCTAGCAGCTCGACTGCCGGTGACTTTGCTGGAAGATGTTTTGATGTCATCAGCAAACGACCGATGCGGCAGACGCCTGGAGACATGACCATCGCCGAAGTGAACGAACTGCTTGATCGTCTGTCGGTTGCCCAAAAGGAAGAGAACCAGAGGCCCATCATCGAAGAGTTCTACAAGCGTATGAATGCAGAAGAGCTGTTATGGCTCATTCGCATGATCTTGCGCCAGATGAAAGTCGGCGCCACCGAGAAGACATTCTTCGACATTTGGCATCCCGATGCTGAGAACCTCTTCAACATCTCGAGTAGTCTGAAACGAGTCTGCTGGGAGCTGTATGACCCTAATGTCAGACTAGAAGGCGACGATCGCGGTATATGCTTGATGCAGTGTTTTCAACCACAACTGGCTGCCTTTCAGATGCGCTCCATGGAGCAGATGGTGGCGAAGATGAACCCGACCGAGGAGGATCCGGTCTTCTGGATTGAGGAGAAGCTCGACGGAGAACGCATGCAAATGCATATGATCGAAGACGAGAATGTGCCTGGTGGCAGCCGGTTCGGCTTCTGGTCACGCAAGGCAAAGGACTATACCTACCTCTATGGTGACGGCTTCGAAGACGACAATGCAGCGCTCACAAGGCACATTCGAGATGCTTTCAGTGATGGCGTACGTAACATCATCCTGGACGGCGAGATGATTACGTGGGACATGAAAGAAGATTGTGTGGTCGGCTTCGGCACTCTCAAGACTGCCGCGCTCGAACAACAGCAGAATCCGTTTGCAGGAGGTCACCGACCTCTCTTCAAGGTGTTTGACTGCCTCTACCTGAACGACAAGGACCTCACTCACTACACTCTGCGCGACCGGCGGAAGGCGCTGCGGGCCAGCATCACGTCGGTGAATCGCAGACTCGAGATTCACAACTATCAGGAAGCACAACAAGCGGCCGAGATTGAGCCTATCCTACGTCAAGTCGTTGCAGAGGCAAGTGAAGGACTCGTGTTGAAGAATCCTCGATCGGAGTACCGGTTAAACGAGCGCAATGACGACTGGATCAAGGTCAAGCCTGAATACATGACCGAATTTGGCGAGTCACTGGACTGTGTAGTCGTCGGTGGCTACTATGGTTCCGGGAAGAGAGGAGGTGGCCTTAGCAGCTTCCTGTGCGGCCTCAAGCTTTCCGCGGATTACTTCCAAGCGAATCCAGGCACCAACCCACAGAAGACATACTCATTCTTTAAAGTCGGCGGTGGTTTCAGTGCGAACGACTACGCCGAAATCCGCCATCGGACAGAGGGCAAGTGGATAACCTGGGACAAGAAGAAACCACCAACAGATTGGATCGAGCTCGGTGGCGGTGATCGACAGTACGAAAGGCCAGATGTCTGGATCAAGCCCGAAGTTTCAGTCGTGATTTCCGTCAAGGCTGCTTCAGTTAGTCCCACAGATCAATTCAGGATGAGGTCGACATTGCGCTTTCCTCGGTTCAAGAAGCTCAGAACCGATAAGGACTGGACACAAGCACTCGGCATCGACGAGTTCAACGCGCTGAAAGACCAAGCCGAGGAGGCCAGGGAAGAGAAGAAGTTCAAGATCGAGGAGGCACGAAAGCAGAGGACAACCCGAAAACGGAAGCGAGCACTGGTCATTCAGGGCCAAGAGGACGACGATGTCATAACCCCTTATGCCGGACCCGCGACGAAAGTGTTCGAAGGTCTAAGCTTCTTCGTCATGAGCGAGGCACCGAAGCCTATCAAAAAGACCAAGGCTGAGTTGGAGATACTGATCAAGTCCAATGGCGGAAACGTCGTGGCGGCCGAGACAGACCCTCATACAATTCTCATTGCAGACCGTAGAGTCATCAAAGTCGCCTCGATCGCGAAGCGTGATGAACGGAACATCATCAGACCGAGCTGGCTACTTGACTGCGTAAAGCAGAGCGAAGCTGATTTCGGGAGACCTGGACTACTGCTGCCTTTTGAACCTCACCATCTGCTACATACCATCTCGGCAGAAGAAGGCAAGTACGACGACAACGTTGACGAGTACGGCGATAGTTATGCGCGTGACGTGACACCGCAAGAATTACTCGAGCTGTTCACGAAGATGCCTTCGAAGGTCGAGGATGGGTTTGAGTCTATGGAGATCCTGGATCAGCTCGACAATCACGGCCATGAGCTTGATGCGATGCCTGGTTGGATGTTTCACGGCATTGCCGCTTTCTTTGAAGATGTTGCGTCTGAGACGATCCGCCTGTTTGAGTTCGCTGCCGGCATTGTGGCAGAATCGGTTGAAGATCTTGAGGTCACCCATGTCGTGGTGTCCAAGGGCGACACAGGTGCTGCTCGGCGTATGCGTAAAGCTTTCGCGAATAGGAAGCAGCTTCCACGTATTGTGAGCCATGATTGGGTCACTGAGAGCTGGGCTGAAGGGACGCGGCTGGATGAAGAGCGTAAGTGTCCTCCAGTCACCGCTCACAATATATGCTATGCTGACCCCGTTCCAGGATTTGCGCAGACATGAAGTGGTTCATGCCACACATTGGCGATATTGTGTTCGATCTTGCATATCTTTCGTGCCGTCGACAGCCTTGGACAGATGATAGGTCCTAGTGAACCAATCCAGGCATACGTCTAGCTGTCAAGTCGCAAGATCCGCACTGCGTTGCCACCCATGATATCCTCCGCGCCTTTCTCATTACTTCCCATGGCCATCTTGACGGCCTCATTGTTCGAAGTGACACTAAGCCACTCCTTCTCTCCTCCCTCCAGCGGGGGAAAGAAAGGATGATCCGTCCCAAACATCAACCTATCAGCGCCCGAAGCATCAATAGCAGCTTTCAGCCCGACGTCCGAGTAGATAACAGCGTCCAGGTATATGTTCTTCTTCAGCACATCCCACACATCTCTCCGGTTTTCGAGCGCCCCGCCCTTCTTCATGTGCGCATCATGCGCAATGCAGCTCTCAATTCTCCCGGCAAGGAATGGCAATGTCCCACCACTATGAGCAAGCAGCACGTTAAGCTTCCTAAACCGATCAAACACCCCAGAAAGCAACATCCTAGCAACAGCAATCGTCGTCTCCATCGGAAACCCCATGGCCAAAGCGAGCACATGTCCATAATCCCCGACCCTGGGTCCGTACACCTCCGCCGGCAAGCCATAATGCGGATGCAAGAAAACCAACATCCCAGCTTCCTCAATCGCCTTCCAGATGCCATCTAACCTCGCATCATCCAGACCCTTGCCACCAACCCCGCCCGTCCCCATCACAATCCCCCGACAATACTTCAACCCCTTCAACCTCCTCACCTCCCCCACTACTTCCTCCGCGCTCGCACTTAACGGTAACGTTCCGAAATGATACAACCTCCCCGGAGAGGTCGCACACATCGCCTCCACATCATCGTTCACCACTCTCGCCGTCTCCGCTCCTTGGTCTGCGGGGAGCCAGTCCAGCCATGGGTTTGCAAGAGAGATGACGGAAATGTCAATCCCGTGGAGATCCATGAATGCGATTTTTTGTTGGATGTCGTGGTACTCGGGTCCTATGGGGCGGCCGTGGGAAGTTCCTGTGGATGCTTCTTCGGATGGGAGGATTATGAGGCGCTCGTCTGAGGGATTTCGGTTGGGGGAAGGTTTTACGTAGGGGACTTGGGAGCGGGAGCGGAGGATCGACATGAGGGTGGGTGGGTACATGTGGGTGTGGATGTCGACGATGGGCATGGTGGCGGTGTGTTTTCAATGGTTGGGATGGTTGAGTTTCTTCTGTGGGCTGGTTGGTTCCTGGTGGTGGACTGATCAGCTCGAGCCCTTGCTTGGAACTCGTCGTGAGCGCTGTTATGCGTGCGAAGACTGTAATGTATTCAATTTTCGGAAGGGTAAATACATGTATACTCAAGAAAGAGAGAAGAGATGAGATCTGCTTGGCCGAGCTCAAGTTCCTACACCCCACCCCCACTCGTTCTTGCCTATCACTCGTTGTGGGGCAATTGCCTGCAAGTCCTTATCTTCAACACACCTAAAACGGGCAACTGCGATCCAGACCACGATTGTGGCTTTCACGTATATCTGGGGGGGCAGTAACTTTGATTCAACATCAGCACAACTTCTCAACCTCGCCCTCAAAGATGCATCCAGAAGCTGTGAGTTCAGCAGTCTCACACGATGCTCTGGAGATCCCTCTGATCGATTTCTCTGCCTTCTTGACGGGCGACGAAACGACGAAACGGACGACAGCACAGGCGATACTGCAAGGCTTTCAGCGTGCCGGGTTTGTATACCTGAAGAACCACGGGATCCCGCAGGAGACTGTGAGGGAAGCATTCGCGGAGTCGGCCAAGTTCTTCAAGCGGCCTGAGCAGCAGAAGCTCGACCTAGGATGGACCACGCCGGAAGCGAACAGAGGATATTCCCAGCCTGGGCGCGAAAAGACGACCGACGCGAAAGATGCTGCTGAGATCGCGAAGATCCGAGAGAAGGAGGGTGTCGACCTCAAGGAGTCCTTCGAGATAGGTCGCGAGACTGAGGCCGAGCTACCGAATCAATGGCCGGACAAGTTCGACGAGGAAGGCAAGGTCTTCAGGGAGAAGATGTTGAAGTTCCATGACTTGGGCAAGCAACTTCATGAGCAGATCATGCGGGCAATTGCCGTCGGTCTAGGCATCGAAGAGTCGTGGTTTGATCGATACACCTCTGGAGGTGACAATACCTTGCGCTTGTTGCACTATCCGGAAGTGAAGTCTGAAGTGTTCAAGAAGAATGAAAATACTGTCCGGGCTGGTGCTCACACTGACTATGGCAGTATCACCTGTCTGTTTCAGGTAAGTGCCTCCGGGAATGGGTCACCGACGACGTCTCGACTCGCCATTGTCTGGACACATGGCCCTCATTGCGCTGCCGTACATAGTCGATGATCTCGACGGACATGTGTGCCGTGAGCCCAAAGCGCGACGCAAGTCGCGGCTTCGGACCGCGAACGTATTGCCAGGCCGGCTTGGTATCCCGATGGTGTGCAATTGCACCAGCGGATGTTGAGATGCCGCCAGACGCACGCGGGCCATGCAGGAACACAAGACTGACTGTTGTCTAGGACGATAGAGGCGGCCTGCAGGTGTTGTCGCCCAATTCGAACTATGTTGATGCCACGCCGATCAAGGACACGATTGTAGTCAATGCAGGTGACCTGTTAGCTCGCTGGTCTAACAACACGATCAAGAGCACGAAGCATCGCGTGGTAGAACCCCCAACAACAGCAGATGTGCATCCGGCGAGGTACTCGATTGCATACTTTTGCAATCCGAACTTCGATCAGTTCATCGATGCAATCCCGGGCACGTACAGCGAAACAAAGCCGAAGCAGTATCCAGGCATTAACAGGTACGGCATTCGTACTTCGTGTCGAGGCAATGCGTGCGCCCAGGCTGATTGCTTACAGTGGAGAATATCTCGTCCAACGTCTTGCCGCAACGTACTGATGAGCGGTAGAACTATGCGACCGACGTATCGGGAAATGTTACCGGAGAATCGATAGGGTGAAACAACACGTGGGTGTGAGGACAGGATGGCGAGATGCTTCGGGGTGGCGATATCGGAGCTGACGGATGTAGCATTTTCGCGTAGTTTCTGCTGGATCTTGTGATCTTCCCGGCCTTTTGTAGGAACGGGCGACTGTTCACGGGGCTGGGCCGTCGGCCAACAGCACGCGGCGCGGCATTTTGATGTCCGCGCGCAAATGTATGTGAGTCAGCATTCGATCTGCAGATGCGCGGCGTCTGCACGCTCGCACGAGCGACGACTAGGTTCTAGCTGAAAGCATCGTACGCAAGATGGTGGGTGCATTACAGCTAGTTCTAACATGAGAGCATTCGCGTCACAATGGCGTGCGACCCCTCTCCGGAGATGTTCAGTCGAGGATGATGGTGGAGCAGACATGGCTGTTGTACTACTGTACAGAATACGAGACTCAAGACAACCTCAGCGCCGATGTGCGGGGATGTTGTCGGATGGCTGCTTCTCAACGTCTGATGAGATGATGAGCAGGTGACCATCGTGGTGCTGCTGGCGCTTTACACGAGCACATTCCATTGCCCATCGGCGAGCTCGGAGGAGCGGTAGAACTATTTCATCATCGACGCGAAGGTGATGTTATTATTATTATCCTCCTCACGCCTTCACATGCCGTGCTGCCGTCGTTCGTGTATATGCGGCTCAAAATTACGCTGGCCGCTACGGAGACGGCGAACATGTGTCATCGTCCAGTCAGAGATGAGGCCATGGCTATTTCTGACATGTGTGCAAAATTTTCGAAGGAAGAAATTGCCCAAGATAGCTAACTAGTTCTTGCTTCCATCAATAATGTGTTCAGTCGGCGAATGCGCCAGGGCGTGATGAGATGTGGTGCACTAGAGTTCATCGGTCCATGTACCTTACTGTACCTGGGCACGGTGGCAGGCCTGGCATGCATGTGAGGGAGCATGAGAGAGAGATCATGCTTCTGGACGGCTGGACGGTAGACGTCAGACTCATGTTCTTATTACACGACGATTCCACTTTGGCTGCGAACGCCTTGCCGCACCTGTTTCCATCGCAGTGCGTTTTGCTTCCATTGCTCACGCCATCCCACCACCGCCCGTGAAGTGAAGTACTTACTACTAGGACCAGACACCCCCCCGCCGGAAGATGCGTCTGGCCCTCACCAGTCTTTGGGAGCTGCGACTGAACTGTCACCGCACGAACTCGTGAGACAGCGGGCATAAGCAACGTTCACGACTACGATTGGAGCTTCCGCTCTCTTTTTTCCTTCCCACACCGGTGCTGCTCCATCCGTCCTCTGCACGGCTACTGCACCCCACATCCTCGGAGCTGGGTAAAGCGCACTGCACTACATCAGCAGAAGGCGTCATTGCCGACAGCCAACATTTGCACCAAGTCTGGCGAGAGAAGGCCTCGCTCTGAACCATGCCTGGGCGAATCCTCGGCCTGGATTTTGGACGCAATTTTTCGACGCACCACCTCGACACAACCACGATTCCAACAGTCTCGAAGAGCAAACTTCCAGAACGGCCGTTGGAAACGAGACGAGGAAGCATGGACAAGCTCGTGGGGCGACCGAAAGCACTGCTTCTCGGCAAGAAGCACAGCTCACCCGAGAACAAGTCAAAGTCCAAGGATCGATCTGGCTCGCGGGACAAACATGCTAACGAGCCCAGAACGCCCACCAAGGATGCCGTGAAGCTGAATCTGCAGATGGAGTCGCCTCCGGCACTCATGCTTGACCCTCCGAGCCAGTCGTCAGGTGTCATTGTTTCGGGTCAACTGTACATCACACCCAACAGCCCGGAAGTGACACTGGAGAGCTGCAAGCTATTCTTGGAAAAGACCACCATTACGAAGAAGCCCGTCCAGGACAAATGCCGCGATTGCATTACCCAGGTTGTTGACCTCCAGGAGTGGGACTTCTTCAGGAAGCCAAAGACTTTCAAGGAATCCGAAGGCATGAAGAACTTTCCCTTCTCGCATCGACTCCCAGGAAACATTCCAGCAACGACCCATGGCCAGCTCGGCAGCATCGAGTATAGTCTCCACTGCCGTGCCAAGACGACAAGTGGCGAGGAGATCCAGTTCCGTCACGACCTTCTCATCACTCGGGCTCTTCGACCGGGACCAGACAAAACCAGCGTTCGTGTCTTTCCCCCCACAAACCTGACACTGCACGTGGTTTTGCCGAACATCGTTCACCCGATTGGCGAGTTTCCTGTGCAATGTCGCATGACCGGCATCACCACGAAGCGGGATGATACCCAGTCACGATGGAGGCTTCGAAAACTGACCTGGCGAGTCGAAGAGCACGAGAGCGTGATATCATCTGCTTGTCGCGAGCACGAACACAAGCTGGGGGAAGGCAAAGGTCTCAAGTACGAAAACACTCGACATATTGGCATGGATGAGCTCAAGCAGGGCTGGAAGACCGATTTCACCGAAGGTGAAGTCCAAGGCGAGTTCAATGCGCACATCAACCCCACCACCAAGCCAAACTGTGGGATGGACTCTGGCAGTGGCTTCAAGGTCGCTCACAACCTCGTTCTCGAGCTCGTGATTGCCGAGGAATGGGTACCGAATAAGAAGCCTGAGAACGCCACACCTACTGGCGCAGCGCGAGTGCTGAGGACTCAATTCGCTCTGAACGTGACGCAGCGAGCTGGCATGGGCATTGGGTGGGACGAGGAGATGCCGCCAATGTACGACGATGTCCCAGCATCACCGCCACATTACCAGAACGACCACACCTCGATCCTCAACTACGAAGGCGAGGACCTTCACAACGACATTGAGACCTTCCACCTAGACAGCGAGCAGAGGCCGAACAGTCAAGGTGGTACCATTACAAATTTGCCCGAGTCCCTACCGCCAAGCTACAGAACATCGGGAGGAGGCTTTTCCGACCCAAACTTCACCATGCCCGGCTCGTCTAGAGTCGTACCTACCGGACTGGGCCAAGGCTCCAACTCAGCCATCGCAGCGTCGTCGAGAGATGCGGCTGCGCCAGTCGTCACTGCTGCTGCTTCTTCTTCCACAGACACCACTCCCACCCCAAGCGCCGCAGCAACCCCTAGAATCAGCCCAGCAGCATCGAGGTCGCAGTCAGTGACGGAGGAGGGAGACGATCTGATGGCACTGCTCGATCGAACACGCCAACGTCATGGGTAGACCTGTCGCGGGAGAGCGCGGCGCACACCGGTCAGCAGATTCAGATCTTACGGTTCCTGTTGGAAACACTACATACATACAGCACGGAGACACAGCACAGACCCCCGAAAAGTTCGATTATTGGCTGGTTTTGTGGTCTTTTTTTTCTGGTCATCAAAGATACCCTACCCTGGAAACGGCGCACAGCGAGGCAGTATGAATTGAATGGGAGAGAGAGAGAGGTACACTTGGTCGAGGGGGGAGAGAAACAAGCAGGGGCGTTAATTTACGAACGCCGCAACGCGGGACTGATCTATCGTTTTGGAGTTCTGGGAAAGAAAGGTAGTCCTACAGCGTAGTAATTATTCTACTCTTTTCTCGTCGGCTGTCGGCTGGTGCATATTTACTCTTCTGCCTTCTTCCTCTTTCTTGACCACTTGCACTTTCAACCCAAAATGTTCCACTCACTCACTCACTCACTGGCTCACTCACTCCACGGATGCTTTCCCAGCAAGATGTCTTCCGACGCCAAGCGATGCGGTGGTGCCTCGCGTGAGAGCGCTATAGAGCTACAGCATGCGTCGCTTGACTGCACTGCCCCGATGCGAGCTGCGGCATGGCATAGCATAGCATAGCATAGCATAGCATAGCATACAAGGATGGAATGATGGTTGGATGGATGGATGGAGGGCACGAGGCATCCGGTGCAGCGGAGGGGCACGGCTTTGCTTGCAGTATGATGAAATGAATCTAGTACAGGCCAGTTTCTGTCGTCCTGTCCTGTCCTGTCCTACCAAGTTACAGCTGTGGATGGATCTGTCTGATGGCCGGACTCGTTCTCAAAACCCCCCAAAAAGCCCTTTCCGTCCATGCTGCGTTTCTTCCCACGGCCCCAACGCGGTCGCCCCCAGGTAAACTGCTTTCCTGCGCTGAGAGGTGCGCGTTCCTTCAATCCTCCGCCTCGGCCTCAGCCTTCGCGGCTGGAGCTGGTCGTCGCTCTATCTCTGCCCTTGTCACGGTCATCGCGGTCCCTTTCACGTTCACGATCACGATCGCGGTCTCGACCTGCGTCTCGATCGCGTGAGCGCTCACGGTGACTTGGGACGTAACGGTCTTCTCGAGGTCTGCTTCGCTCTCGCCGTCGTGGTCTGTCATCATCGGCATCACGAGCTCCGCCGCCGCCACCCCCACCGGGAATCCATCGGTCTATGCCCACGCTGCTGCGCTCCCGCGAATCGTAGCGTGACCTTCTGCGATGATCTGGGCTTCTGTTACGCTCGCGTGTGCGGGCGGGTGTACGATCGCGCTCATCTCTAATGCGAGTGGTCGACGCGCGCGGTGGTGATCTATCTCGTTCGTCCCTGATACGTGTGGTCGACTCGCGCGGCTTGTCCTTGGCGTCGGTGTCGTCTTCGCGAGCACGTCTTCGTGGCGCTTCCTCGTCTTCCTTCGCCTTGCCAGCGGGCGCGCCAGCCGGACCACCTGGTATGTAGCGGTCAATGCCAGGAGGACTGCGACTGCGGTCTCTGCGGCTGCCACGGTCTCTGGAACGTTCTCTGCGACGTACTGGTGACCTGGAACGTGATCGCTCGCGCCGTCGTGGTGGGCTGCGACTCTGACTGGCGTTGCGGCGAGCCCCTGCTGGTCGGTAGGTATTGGAGTCGCGGAAGACGTCTCGATACGAATCCCTGCTCTTACTACGGGCAGTCCGTTCGACGACTTCGCCTTCCTCGCCACGTTCTCGCTCTCGGTCACGGCTCCTCTCACGACCGACATATCGATCGTACCGACCTCGGCTACGTGAACGGACTCTGCTGTCTCGATCCCGGTCTCGACGTATGGGAGACCTCGAACGTTCGCGGCGATCATCTGGTCTTCGAGATCTCCAGGCGTCTCGCTCTGCACTGGCATCGCGGTAGCTGGACTCGCGTCGAGAGTCGAGCCGTGATCCTCGGCGATCGTCAGGTGTAGGCTCTCGTCGACGGCTGCTGCTGAATGTGGACCGTGATGGTGAAGGTGATCGTACGCGTGGGCGATCCTCCGGTCTCATCGATGCTCTCGGTCCTGTGGGAGGGGCTATTGCCGGCTTGTCGCCCTTTCTAAGAGTCAGAGAAGTAGGCATTAGGCCCTGCGCGCGCATCTGGTCTTTGCTGGCGTTGTTTCTGGGCGCAGCTTGGTGCTTGAGGCGTGCAGGCGGCTCCATGCTCTCGCTGCGCTCCAGTTCTGGACGTCGTGCCTTCTCAGCCATTTCCTGACCCTCTTTGAGCAGCAGATCCAGTGCTTCTGCTTCCAGACGCTTCTGCTCTGCCTCGGCCCGTTCGCGTCGTCGTCTTTCTCGCTCTTCCTGTTCAGCTTTCTCCTTCTCCTCTGCTTTCTTCTTTGCCGCCTCACGATCTTCATTGTACTTCCTGATCCTCTCCCGCTCGCGTTCTTTCTCTGCATTCTTCCACGCCTCTCGCTCTGCGCGTCTCTTTTGCTCGGCTTGCAGTTTCGCAGTCTCTTTCAATAGTGCCTCCTGCTTCTTCTTGAGCATCTCGAGCTCCTTCTTCTTCTGCTCCTGTGCCTCTCGCTTTGCACGTTTCTTCTCTTCCTCCTTGTATTTCGCCTGGCGTTCTTGGCGTCGGATCTCAGCCTCCTCAGCGTAGGCTTCATCGCTCTTCAGACCCTTGCGATACTCCTCGTTGGCCAGCTCTCCACCAACCTCGTCTGCTCTGATCCCACGTAGGGCTCGCTCCGCATTCTGCATGTACTGGTCGATGTAGGCGTCAATGTCCTGTTCGGTCTTTCCATAGACATCTCCACGCGCAGCACTGCCTTCCAGCAGTGGAGCAGCAATGCGGCGGTCGGGCTTCAAGTACTTTAGTGGATCGCGGTCGATCTCTTGGGCGGTGAATGCTCGGAGTGACGCCTCAAACATGCCGCGCTTTGCGCTCTCGTTGTATTTCTGGAAAGTCTTCTTTCGCAATGCGTCGAACTCGCCCTTCTTCTTGAATGTGTGTAGCATGCTGTCAATGCTGGCGCGTTGAGTGGACGATAGTGGCAGTTCCGAGATCTTGGGCCTTTTGCGCGGCGGCAGCTCCCAGTCGCCGTTCGTGGTGTCGGTCGTGGCCATATTGGCGGCTCACGGGATGAAAGTGAGGCCAAGAGTGAGCGAATGTGTTATGAGTTATATCCGGGAGCAGACGGCGATGCAAGGAGGGATCGCTACGATGCAGTAGATGGCCCTCGGCGTGTTCCGATCCGCTCGAAACCCTGGCTTGGCTTGCGGAAGCTTGGGATGGAAGGAGAGCTGACACCAAAGGCCCAGACACAACAACACGAGAACCTGACCACCACACCCTCACTCTCAAGACATTCACGACCGACATCCGAGGGCAGGCTCTCACATTGCGCGTCTGACGATTGCCCAATCTACCCGCGCGACACCAGCACATTCGCAAACATGGTGAACAAGATCCTGTTTTGGAGCGGCTTCGGTAAGAACAGTCTCTGGAGCGCTGTATACCACTATAGCCTCTGATCATGTATATGCAGGCCTCGCTGTCAGGTTCTGGCAACTTGGCATCGAAATGCGACCCTTCTTCCAGCGCGAGAACTGGATTATCTACCCCATTTACGGCGGCCTTGGGGCATCTTTCGGCTACTGGTTGCAAGGCGTTGAAGACAGACAGATGCGCTACCTCTCAGAAGCCAGGCAACGACTGATTGAGAAGAGGAAGAGGAGAGCGCAGAGGGAGGGCGCGCCAGAGATTGGCACATATCAGCAGAGGGAGCAAGAGGGCCTTCACGCAAGCCCCAGAATTGTGCTCGAGAGGGATGCTCTCGCGCTACCTGCTGAGGTTATCAAGGAGAGGACTGCGGCTAATCAGTGAAATTGGAGAGTGCAAGCGTGCTAGAGAGGAAGGGTGCTGGTGATGATAGATGTGGTGGGAGCAACGGATTGAGCTGCAGAGAGACATGACGAGGAAAGAGCAGCATGATGCGCCAAACGCTTCACTTCATCGCTGCAGCTCACCACTTTAGCCATGGGCTGTATGATGGGAGCGCATCTTGCAGATCGCAATTGGCTTGGCGTTATATATGGTCTCACAACAAGCCCAACCAGAACGTCTGAAGAAAGCAGTACCGCGTC
This sequence comes from Mycosphaerella arachidis, assembly GCA_001297265.1. Taxonomy (NCBI): domain Eukaryota; kingdom Fungi; phylum Ascomycota; class Dothideomycetes; order Mycosphaerellales; family Mycosphaerellaceae; genus Mycosphaerella; species Mycosphaerella arachidis. The sequence continues at coordinate 48,379 of LIHB01000066.1, forward strand.
AGCTCTTGAACACATCGTCTCCCTTGAAACAGAGCATCTGCTCACATGATACGTCTCCTCATCCTGCTATTGTGACATGCCGTTGATCAAATCACCCGTTGGCGGCTGTGCCGAAATGGATGGAAGCCAGGATGCAAAACGTACTGGCCGCGTCACTGAGAACACCTTTCCTTCTACAGTATCATCCACAATAGCAATGCCGTGGAAAAAACAACGCCAATGCCTCATCATGTGAGGCAGTACAGTCTCTACAACACACCTCCATACCCCCAGCAATGGCGTCGCATGATTTCGCAAATGGCCGACAAGGTTCGCTCCGCTTGACCGCGACAGAACCAACACCTCCGCGAACTCCAGCTCTTGTAGCATTCGGACGATCGACCAGCGGCGGCATCGTTGTCTTTTCTGGAGGGAGCGCGGCGAACAGTCTTGTCGACGTCTTCAACGAGATACGCGAAGCGAATCACAATTGCCACTTGAGCTATGTGATACCCATCTCCGACAATGGAGGTTCTTCGAGCGAGCTGATTCGAGTGTTTGGAGGGCCTGGTATGATACGCGCAACAACCTCCACTGCACTCTAGTTGACCTTGGCATCAGGCATTGGAGACGTTCGATCTCGCCTGGTGCGACTGATCCCCAATGACGGCGACGAAGCCAAAGCCACGAAAGACTTCTTCAACTATCGCCTGCCAAACGCGTATGCACCGGCAAGACTGGAATGGCTGGATATCGTCGAAGGCACCCATGGACTCTGGACCGGCATATCGAGTCCCAAGAAGGAGCTCATTCGAAGCTTTCTAAATTCGATCAACTCCGAGGCCATCAAGCGAATTCGACCGACGAGTAGATTCGACTACTCTGGGGCGAGTATTGGGAATCTGTTTTTGACTGGGTCTGTGATTCTACGACTGGCTCCTCTAGTATGCCATGCTGACCTCGCGCAGAGCTAGACTGTTCACTGGCAGCTTCGAGGCCGCGATACACCTCGTGTCGAGTATATGCAATGTCCCGGGCACTGTCTCGATCCTACCAGTACTGAACACGAACTTTGCCCATCACATCGCCGCTGGTCTGGCTGATGGCTCTGTGATCGTTGGACAGAACAACATCAGTCATCCGAGTGTGCCAGCTGTAGATGTCAGTCACATTCCTACTTCGCCTGGTCAGCTCCTCAAGGCACAGACAGAGGAACACGACAAAGTCGAAGATGCCAACATGCCAGGAACTCTGCCAACGCTGCGGAAACCAGCCATTGTCTTCTCCAAAGAAGATGAAGAAGAGCTCCCAGCACGCATCGATCGCCTCTGGTACATCAACCCTTATGGTCAGGAGATCATCATACCGGCCAACCCACGAGTCGTCGAAGCCATCAAGAGCTCCTCGTGCGTGATTTACAGCATCGGCAGTCTCTTCACATCTATCGTGCCGTCTTTGGTGCTTCGAGGTGTAGGGGAGGCCGTTGCATCCCCCTCAATCGGGACAAAAGTCTTGATCCTCAACGGCACGCTTGATCGAGAGACTGGTCCTTCCACCGATGCGTACACTGCCATGGACTTTGTTGCTGCAATTGCGAACGCTTGTGCTGACTCTCGCGGCTTATCACGGCCAGAGCCTCACGACTACTGGCAGTATGTTACTCACATTGTCTATTTGGATTCGCCATCAGGACCGAGGCTCGATAAGGATGCTTTCAACAAGGTGCGTACATGCTCTCTTTCCCATTTCGAAATATCATCACTGATGTTTATAGATTGGCATCGAGTCTCTTCGTTGCTACGGTCGCAAAGATGAGAATGGCAAGAGTGGCCGGTATGACTCTAGAGCGCTCACGCAAGCACTGGAAGCGATCATCGGACGCAAAGATCCCAGAGGTATCTCAAGGCGCAACACACTCATAGGATGAGCAAGCAAAGTCCGATGAGCACGCATGGAATGCCAGCTTAGGACGCCGCAAAGGATACCGCATAGGATAACGCAGTCATTGCACGAAGCGCAGCTGATTCTGCTGATACGCGGGCGTGCCTCATGCCAAATATCGAAGGCACGACATCTGATCGGCCAGAGCGTATGTCATCGGCAGAGTCGTGGCGTGGATGAAAGCGCGAGCGACGTGCTTGTCCTTCCTACATAGCGCTGCAGCCATGCTAGCAGGCTGCCGACCAGTATGTTCAAGCAGAGGCCTTTGCTTTGACAATAACAGAGAGCACTGAACCAATATCTGTCGGCAAAGTCGCGCCCACCGCAGCTTCGACCCCACCAAACGATAGGAACAGGGAACCGCCCGCCCGCGATTCAAACGAGCGTTCGATCATCTCTCAGCACCTCTGAACGTCGTCGTATCACAATTGAAGATGACAGTCTTAGCTTGATTGTACTATAATACTCTTCCTACAACAGTGTCGTATGTGGCTCAAAAAGACTAACAGCTAAGCCAGCAGTATCCAACATGGCATTGAAACCATTCCACGTCGCGGTCGTGGGCTACGGTCTCTCAGCCAAGATCTTCCACATCCCCTTCATCCTCGCTCTGCCGGAAGAATTCAAGTTGTATGGCGTTGTACAGAGAACGCCAAAGCCGGACGACGATGCCGCGAGGGACCACCGGGACATCAAGATATGGCGTTCAGTGGATGAGGTCTACGCCGACCCGGACGTCGACGTCGTGATCATCACTACCACACCAGAGACGCACTTTGACATGACCAAGAAGAGCATGGAGAGCGGCAAGAACGTGGTCGTGGAGAAGCCATTTGTGCCAACGGCTAAAGAAGCACTAGAGCTGGCAGATATCGCAAAGAAGACGGGCAAGAAGCTGGCTGTATACCAAAACCGACGATGGGACGCAGACTTTCTGACACTGAAGAAGATCATTGCCGATGGTGATCTTGGGGAGGTATCTGACTTCCAGACACATTTCGATCGTCACCGCCCAGATCCGCCGCCCATTGGCTCATGGAAGAGCGAGGACAAGCCGGCACATGGAACATTGTACGATCTGGGCACGCACTTGATCGATCAAGTCTACTGCTTGTTCGGCATGCCAAAAAGCGTCACTGGCTTCGTCGGGATCTCCAGACGCGGCGTCAGTGGAGGTGCAGCAGATACCATCACAGTCCTCCTCCACTACGATGGGCCCATCCTCGTCACCGTAAAGGCCGGCGTCATCAGTCCAGAAGAGGAGCAGCTCCGCTACTGGGTCCGAGGCACCAAAGGCAGCTTTAAGAAGTTTCACCTTGATGTTCAGGAAGATCAGCTAAGGCTACATGGCATTGGACCTGGGCACAAAGATTATGGGGTTGATCCTGAGAGCCATTATGGTACGTTGATCAAGGTGCCGCATGAGAAGGCGAAGCCGCAGGTGCAGAGGTATCCTACTTTGAAGCCGGCGACGTATGTAGAGTACTACCGAATCTTTGGCAAGGCGCTGCGGGAGGAGGGAGACGTGCCGGTCAGTGCGGAGCAGGTGGCGGATGTGTTGAGAATCATCGAAGCGGCTTTGACAAGTTCGAAGCAGGGCAGGACGGTTGAGCTCTAGGTTCAGAGATGGTAGAGGCCAGGAGGTAGTAGACGTCGACCTTCATGCGATGTGTCCTCGATCTTGGCCTTCCGGCACCTCTCGATTGCTGCATCTGTTGGCTAGGATGGAGCATTTCTCTGCCGTCTCTTTGTTAGATTGCTGATCGATCTTCTTGCCAGCAGGACTGGACGGATGGACCATTGTAATAGCAACACCGGGCGAAGGAATTTTGTTTCATTGGGCTCTGAAGTTCGCGACACCATGCAGCTGCAACTACTGCAGGCAGCCGGTTTCAGCAGCTCAGCCACGATCTCAGAGGCGAAGTTGTGCGGCCTAAGTGTCACAAAATCTACACGTTCAAGGCGGATTTGGAGCAGCATCTGGCTACGACTCCTCTCTTCGCAGTGCCTTCTTGTTGAGTCGCTGCCTATGACTGATACGACTGTGGCCGAGGAAACCGTGATTGCTTCATTGACCAATGGCCATTCTCTCACTGGAAACATATACGACAAGATACCACTTCTGACAGACTGTTTCAGCATTCGTGTTTTAGACATCTTGCCTGGACGAGACGGAGAGTCAATCGGATGCAAGCTACGAACGACCCATTTCAATGCCAGCACAACTTATGGGCATCATCGTACACTTGGGGTGAGCTCGAAGAAAGCAAGCCCATCACGATCAATGGACAGCAGTTCCTGGACACTAGAAATCTGGAGGGAGCTTATACCGTCTGAGAAGACACGGCAAGCGTCGACGTATCTGGGTGGACGCTGCCTGCATGAATTACGATGATCTCAAGGGACGTGAGACCTACGTTCTTCGAATGGCATACAATTACCGTGACGCCGAGCAGGTCGTTATATGGCTAGGGACTGGCAGTCACGCTACTAATGCTGCGATCCTCCATGCCAATAATGAATCAGTATTGCCCGTGTTGCAGAAACCAGACGATTCTATGTGGCCGACGAGCCCGATCTACACAGTGCAAAAACGTAGACATGAGGAGCAACAGCACTCGGCACCGGTCATTCTTCGCGGAACTCCGTAGCTCATATCGCACGCATGGTTTAATCGTGTCTGATGGAGCAAGACTGATAGAGGATGGCCTTTGGTGGTTACAACACACTGTGCAACCTTTGAGGTCACAGATCCGCGCGATAAGCTCTATCATCTACTTGGACTAATTGGATGCCCGCTGGGATCACAAATCCAGGTTGACTACACGGCCGAATTGCATGATCTTATGAGGAAGTCGATGTTCACACAGGTGGACTTGCACCATGACCTGGACCTCTTTGTGCTGTGTGACGTGACAGCACCTATCAGATCACGGTATACTTGGGACACCTGACCTCACTCAGCCCGGCGAAGCACCTTTGCGTCCCATCCGTGCCCTCTTGGAGGACACAGCCTTGCAAGAACTCATCATTGGTCACGCTGGCTCTTGTCGCGCAAGGACCTGATTACTAAGGGTCGCGCACATGCCATTTGTACAGTCGACGAACAGAGACGCCTGAAAGCGAAGCTGCGAAAGGCCACGAGCTCGAAAAAGTCGTCAATGTTGTCGATGGCTTGCCGACGGCGGTTCAGTCAGGCGCAAGTCACGAGTCTTCGAATGACACGTCGGAAACAGCAGGCTGATGGCCAATCCCTTGTCTCTTTCAGGGTGCGCCGCTGCGAGCGTACTGTTAGGCACGCACTTCGAGCTCTGTACCGCGTCCAAGCCTCTGCTACTGCGCGCCACGCAAGGCTAGCGTATCAAAGCTGTCTCTCGTAGACCCTAACTATGTTCATGTTGCCGTGGCAAACCAAATATCTTGCCTGTTGTTCTCTCAGCAGAAGGATCATCAATCTGGGTTGAGAGGTCTCACGCCGGCTGACGGTGGTGGTGGTGGTAGTGGTGGTGGTGGCGGCGGCGGTAATGGTATGTCGAAGTGTGGTAGTGTCTCTGTACTGTTGCGGGTGTCATCGTTGCATCTGTTCCGCTTTGCGCTGCAGCCGTAATGTTGTCAGTCGATGCCATCTGAAGGTTTCTATAGCTTAGTACGCCGATGTAACGCTAGGTTAGTCAAGTTTATAGTCGTACGATTAAGCCCGGCCACCTGGGGTATGGTCCTACAGATGTGCCGCCGCAGCCAAACTTCCCAGCTGCGCATTGGTGGCACCCTCCTTCAGGAACTTTGGGGGGGGGGGGGGGGGGAGCGGGCAGCTTTGCAGACCTGTGTTCGGTTCGTCAACTTTGCTCCAGCAAGTACCAACCTCTGCCTTGACCCAACACGCAGCACAGATCTCTGAGTCGTGTCGCGAGGCTGGCTGCTTGTGTTCGAGTCACTAGTGGCACTGCACATCTCGCACGTCTTCATGTGAGAGAGCTGGTCCATCAAGTTTGCCTCCCTCTCAAGCGCCTCGTTGAGCTGCGCTGCTTGTCGCACTCATCGACTGACACCGCAACACCTCCAGCTTCTTCCTTCACGAAGGTATTCAGCTCTGCCAAGAGTTTCTCCCCATCGGCGACAGCCTCAGTAAGCTCGAAGATTCGACGTTTGGCTTCTTCGAATTGCAGCCTCTCGAAGTAGGACTTGTTTAAGTCGTTAGACGCCACATTTTCGGTGCTGAGCCGATGTCAAGATGTGAAGCTCATATGTGGGAGCGTGTGTTGACAAGTTGTTCAAGGGCAAGTGAGGAAAATTTGAATTAGGGTAGATGAATTAGCGCTAACTTGATCCACCGTGCACATGCTCAGCTGCCACAAAGCCTGTTCTCAAGTCATTCCCTTTTCTTTCCATGTCCGACATCCTCTCGTACTCTCTAGTGTGAGATGCGCTTAAGCAAAAGCTCAGACCTGCTCTGGATAGAGGTCGAGATTGCCCGCGTCCTCGCCGTATGGACCAGAGGTGCTAAATTCGCGCCACGTCTCGTAGGTGGCGTTCTGAGAGGCCTGATCGAACGTGATGGTGCCAGTGACCCTACGTCAGGAGTTAGTAGCTTTCTTCAAGCAGTGCAGTAGCTCACTCACGGATTCGTGAACTCAACCGATATCAAGAGCTCGCTGACCATGTTTGGTCGTCGTGGCCTGAGCTCCATGTACATTGAGACGTCCGTCACACCGTCATTCTCACCGAAGGTGATGTTACAGCTCCTCAAGTTCCTGTCGTGGCGTGGAATATGACGGCCGTGGCATAAGGCACTGAAGGCGGGTTTTCCTAACGCAGCATTGCTGGCGATCTGGAGAAAGTGTTGGCACTCGGCATTTGCGCAGCTAGCGTCAAAGTTCGTAATGTGCCAGGCATTGTCCTCGTCAGGCGGGGCGCTGCTGCTGTCCGTTTGAGGATTTGGCGGGGCGCTGCTGCTGACCATTAGAGGATCTGGCGTTGCTACAGCAGAGGCAATGGAGAGCAGACCAAGGCTCAGGGCGAGGGTAGTAGCGGTCTTGGAGAACATATTATGTATGGGAATGAGTGATTCGTGATTGGGATTTGGTTGGCTGGACCTGGTATTATAGCTGTCGGATTTGCTGTGGAGATGAGAATCCGAGGGAGCCTATGGGCATGCCTTATATCTCTTTGAGCGCCATCGCCAAGGCCGTATTCCTGAGGAGCCATGTCATACCAATTAGAGAAACAATTTGAAAATCGCACCCGTACTGCCAGGATCAGGCTTCTACCAGTTGGTCAGCCCAGACGCATGACCTGAGACGGAGCAATACCTCGATACACCGCTAGTATTGCTCCGTCTCTGATTCGTGCTCGAGGCTGTGCAGCTGGGTAAAGGTAGAATGACGACCGCATGGTGCAAGACTATTGAGGCTGATGGAGTCAATATACTTCATTGAGTGTCCTATTTCGAGGAATAAGACTCGAGTCTGGATCCGGGACAAGGATGATTCAAGCAGGCCAACCTTGACGATCATCGCGGTATCAAACCAATGCAGTGACCAATGCACACATTCCTGATATATCAATCGTCGTACCATATCTTGTCATACGAGCCTCGCGAGGTTTGAACTGCAGCGTCTGTCAGCGGGGTAACATTTGCGACTCGGGCAGTTACCCTAGATGGCAAACAGTCTGGTTGCAGTGTCAATATCAGTGAGTTCTTGAGATGTCGCAAGTCCACTTGATCACATGCCTGGTCTCATCATGCAGTCTTCTTGGGACACCGACCACTGAAGCAGTCTCGCAAATGACCTCATCACGGCGTCCGCGCAGCATTTATATGCAACGTCGGCGTGACTGCCTCACGCCACACCTGTGATGAAGATACCTGGCATTGACAAGGCCTTTGTAGGAAGGTATCGCAAATGCAATCTGAAGTAGCTTTGACAATGTAGCATTGCTTTCCTGGGGAGATTGGACGTCTCGATGTCCTACAGGGACTTGAGTAGGTCGCGGCAACGCCCTACATCCAGACTCATCGTGGAGAAAAAGACCAGAACAGCAATGCGATAGGTGACAGCGCGTGATACATATGTAAGCAGTGTGCGTGCATGTTGCACGTCGTCGTGATGTGAAAGATGAAGACGAGAGGGGGAGAGGAAGTCCGCTGCGGAGGAGCTCAAAGTCGGCACGGGCCTTGTCAGAGAAAGTTGTACTCTGCATAGCAGTACATTTTTGCGATAATCCATGACACCAATTTCAAAAATGTTCGCACCGAAGAGCCTCATGCTGCTCGCCTGCGCCGCTCTCTCCACGGCCGCCCGCCTGACAGTCGCAATACCATCATCGCAGCTCCTTCCGTCTCCTCAGACCCTACCATCGTCATCCCACGCGGTCCTGTTAGGATCACCTGGAGTACGATACGATGCACTGATACGGCGCGATGACACGTTCGTATTTCCAGACGTGCCAGATGCGAGCTACCTGCTCACAATACACACCCGGGACTACTTCTTCCCACCACTCCGAGTCGATGTCAAGCAGAAGGAGGGCGAGAGTACACAGACGGTAGAAGCATGGCAGACTTTCAGAGGCAATGAGTGGAGCAATACGGGCTCTTCCTATGGATCGGGTAAGGATGAGCTTACGGTATCTGTGAGACCGCTGGCGCAGAAGGACTTCTATCAGATACGAGGGGGCTTCAGTGTGGTTAGCTTCCTGAAGAGCCCCATGATTTTGATGGGCTTGGTGTCTGTGGTCTTGATCTTTGGCATGCCCTATCTCATGGAGAACAGTACGTGGATGCGAAACCACGCTGCAAGATCAGCCTTTACTAATTGTCCACAGTGGATCCAGAAGCAAAGGCAGAGTTCGAGGAGATGCAGAAGAAGTCACCGCTCATGGGCTCGCAAGGTGCAGCAAATCAGCTACAGAACTTCGATCTTGCTGGGTGGATGGCTGGCAAGAAAGTACCTGCCGCTGATAGCAATTCAGATGGTAGTGCGAAGAGGAGATAGCAGGACGATTTTCATGAAAGGCTCGACTCATTGGAATCCAGCTCTTCCTCTGGTTTCTTCTCATGTCCAGACACCAGGTACATCCTCTTTTATGCCCAAACAATGTGAGCCGTCTCCAGCAAGTCACAGAGCAGAAGCTCTGCCGCTGTTCGAGCTTACAATCTCACAACCTGGCGACGTCTACTGACGCTACTTCCCCGGCGTAGAGCAGCACACAGTATCAACATGGAGCACTAATGTGGCACCTTCAACAGCGAGCGACCGCTTCAAGCTTTAGCCTAAAGCAGGGCGGAGAAAGCTGTCCGACCAGGACTGGTAGGCTACGGCTCTTCCGTAAATATCTTTATCCTCAGACCAAGCACTACAGAACAGCCAAGGATTACTTGGCCGATACAGAAATCGAACTGGTGATCTCATGACAGCCATGCTGGGCTGACTGGGCAAGCACTACTAGGTGGAAACATGGTACCACGAGTTGGTCCCTTCCACTACATCTTCACCACTTGATTGCCACCAAGTCGTCGTCGAGAAGCCCTTCACCATAACCTCCACCAAAGCCGACAAGCTCATTGCTCTGGCCAAGCAGCAGGCAAGGATCCTGACCAAATCCAAAACCGCCGCTACGATTCTGACTTCCGCACCTTGCAACTTTACATCAATCAAGGCGTCTTCGGCCGCATCACGGAGTTCGCGGATCACTATGATGTCGATGATCCTCCTTGGATTCATAGTAAGCGTGATCCGCGACCTGGTGATGGTTTGTTATATGGACTTGGAAGTCACTCAATCGATCAGACTGCAGCTGTTTGGTGTGCCGAAGAGTGTAAAGGCGTTTAGTAGAAGCTTACCCACAAAGGCCGAGTAGGGTTACCAGCGTCAAGTTCGATGGAAAGGTGCCGAGTAACCTGGGCTCTATTTGGACTATCATCGAGATGTCGTTGCTGCCGCTAGATTCGAGAGGCAAGTCGCTGTCAAGTCAGAGGAGTCTAGGAATGTTACACGGGTGATGGAGTTCGCCAATGAGAGTATTGTGCAGGGCGTGGAGTTGATGGGAGTCGCGTCATGAAGGCAGGCGCGAAGTTGCCTTTGAGGTGTCAGACTTCCTTGACTTTAGGTCTTGTCCCACTGTTCGTCCAATCGTTCGCCTCTTGTGAAGAAAGCACAGTGTCATGAGATCGGGTTCTCTACGAAAAGTCGTTCGACGCAGAATGTCCTCGGCGGTTGCGAGCCGAACGCCGGAGCTCTCTTCTCGACCCTGGCTCGCTTCAACGGATTAAGTCGAGAGCTTCATTTTGTTTCCATCTATCCATTGCACAACCCAAACTATCGCCAGAACACTCACTTCCTCTTGTACCACATCCACCGCACAATGTTCGCCGCACGCAAGGTTTCGCAGTCCGTGCTGAGTGGTGCGTTCCAGCGCAGAGCTTTTTCTGCCACAGCCGCCGACGTGAGTAGCACGAGAACCATCAAGTGATGATCACGAAAGCCATTGAGTGCTGATATGAGCCTGCGAACAGCTTTCCAAGGTCGTCGTCCTCGGTGCCGGCGGTGGTATTGGCCAGCCACTCTCCCTCCTCCTCAAGCTCAACCCACGAGTCACCGAGCTCGCACTCTACGACATCAAGGGCGGCCCAGGTGTTGCCGCTGATGTTGGCCACATCAACACCAAGAGCAATGTAAGAAGGGACAAAAGGATGTATACAGGGTACAATGGCTGAATGCGCGCAAGGTCACTGGCTACGAGCCAACACCAGAGGGCCTCGCTGCCTGCTTGAAGGGCGCTGAGATCGTTGTCATCCCAGCGGGTGTTCCACGCAAGCCAGGCATGACCCGTGATGGTATGAAAAGCTGCTGCGAATCGCATTTCTGCCAGTACTGATGTGATGATACAGACCTGTTCAACACCAACGCCTCAATCGTCCGCGACCTCGCAAAGGCTGCCGCCCAGCACTCCCCAGACGCCAACATGCTCATCATCTCCAACCCAGTGAACAGCACCGTCCCGATCACCGCCGAGGTGTTCAAGAAGGCCGGCGTCTACAACCCCAAGAAGCTCTTCGGTGTCACCACCCTCGACGTCGTCCGCGCATCCCGATTCATCTCGCAGATCAAGAACACCGACCCAGCAACCGAGAACATTGTCGTGGTTGGTGGACACTCTGGTGAGACCATTGTCCCGCTCCTCAGCCAGTCCGGCCACGAGCTCCAGGGCGCTGAGCGCGACGAGTACGTCAAGCGCGTGCAGTTCGGTGGTGACGAGGTCGTCAAGGCCAAGGACGGTGCTGGTTCCGCTACCCTCTCCATGGCCATGGCCGGTGCCCGCTTCACCGAATCGCTCCTCAAGGCCGCACAGGGTCAGAAGGGTGTTGTTGAGCCAACCTTCGTCGACTCGCCTCTGTACAAGGACCAGGGCGTCACTTACTTCTCGTCGAACGTCACCCTCGGACCAAACGGTGTTGAGGAGATTCACCCCGTTGGCAAGGTCACCGAGTACGAGCAGGGTCTCCTCGACAAGTGCCTCAAGGACCTCAAGGGCAACATCGAGAAGGGTGAGAAGTGGGCGCAGAGCAACCCGTAGAGTGGTGCATGGTGAGGAGCCGGTGTAAAAGTGCGACAGCAGGGTTCAGCTCTGGATGCTGAAGGAGGCTTGGTGCATAGAGCTTCTGTACCTTCATTGTAGATTTACCACGGTTCGAAGGTGTCTTTCCCGTTCAAATCTTACTTTCGGCAATGCTGCATACTTCGCATGGCGAATCTACGTCCAATCCTCGCGTGATACTTGACTGCCAATGCTCCCGACAGACCTTGTCACTTGAACAAGGCTTTGGATGAAACATCCGCTTGGCCGTACAGCACTTGGCAACAGCACAGCACTTTCTTCATCATTTCATAGCGGCGCAACAGCAACAGGACTGTGCCTCCTGAATTGAACATTGCCCAGTCCATGACTTCGAAGGGCTCACATTCTTCTGCATATTCGTGGGTTTTCGCTCATTTCTCGGATAAAGAGGTCACATCGGCCGGAGCTTCCGCGTCTCACGGTTTTTGCAGCGCGTCACAAGCAGAGACGTGAAATCGGCTGCGGAGTGAGAGTTGCGACTCCGACGGTATCCTCTTCTTCGGTCACATGCAGATCAGCAAGGACGAAGAAGTGCACATGTGAAGTGCAAGAATTGGAATCGTCGTTGGTCTCGTGAGACGATACGGGAACGACTAGAATACACGCCTGCTGTTCAACAGCCGAGGTCTAAGTTAGAACTACTGACTGCCCTTCCGCATCGGCTTTTACCACGAACCTGCACACCAAGCTACGGCACGGCAACTTTTGCGATCGTCTGGAGCTGTCCATACCGCGGAGGACGCGGGTTGTCCTTCTTATTATTGCTTTCCTCATCACACCCTCAAAAGGACGTCTGCCACCTTCTCGCGAGATCTCTTCTATTCTTACGGTGCAGTTGGGATGTTCGGGGCGCTGTCACGAAGGCGAGGCCTCGTTTCTGCTTCTACGTCCATTTACCGAGGACTAACTGCAAGCGTGAGTTTCCCTGCACATCATGCTGCTCGGCATGAGCTCCCGTCATAAAGCGGTGCATGCCCACTGACATTCCCTCTTCTGCTTCGTAGAATCATATCAACATGGCGCCTCAACAGAAGCGGAAGAACAGCGGCTTGCCCGAAGGTATATCATCCCACCCACCACGATTCCGGCCGTCGTACTGACAGCGCGTTTTTTTGCAGGCTACCGAGAGGACCATGCCAAAGGCGCAATGCTCAGATATGAGGATTCCCTCCCCAGATTACCTGTTCCTACGCTCGAAGAGACGTCGAAACGATACCTGAAATCCGTCCACCCGCTCCTGACTCCCGCCGAGTTCGAGAACACCAAGATGGCTGTGGAGGCATTCGTCAAGCCTGGCGCTATTGGACACACACTACAAGAGAGGCTCGTTCAGCGATCGAAAGATCCAAAGATCAAGAACTGGCTGTCGGAGTGGTGGAATCATGCCGCATACCTTGGCTACCGCGACCCAATTGTGCCCTATGTATCCTACTTCTACAGCCACCGCGACGACCGAAAACGGAGGGATCCTGCGAAACGCGCAGCTGCGATCTCGACTGGCGTCCTGGAGTTCGCGAAGCAGGTGAACGAAGGCTCTCTCGAGCCAGAGTACATGAAGAAGCTACCAATGGCCATGAGCTCGTACCACTGGATGTTCAACGCATGCCGTATCCCAGCAAAGCCAGCCGACTACCCCGTGAAGTACAACCACCAGGACAACCAGCACATTGTCGTCATCCGGAAGAATGCATTCTTCAAGGTGCCCTCCCACCACAATGGTCGGCAACTGAGCACGAAAGAGCTAGAACACCAATTTAGACGGGTATACGAGATGGCAGAGAAGGCTCCCGCAGTCGGTATCATGACCACTGAGAACCGTGACAACTGGACCGAGATGCGCGAGCGTCTGATCAAGTCGAGCCCGGGCAACAAGGCTACCCTTCAGGCTATTGAGTCTGCGTCTTTTGTGGTCTGCTTAGATGACGCGACACCAATCACGCTCCACGAGCGATCGCATCAATACTGGCATGGAGACGGCGCAAACCGCTGGTTCGACAAGCCACTGCAGATGATCATCAACGACAACGGCACTTCTGGCTTCACCGGCGAACACAGCATGATGGACGGCACACCCACACATCGTCTCAACGACACTGTCATGCACTGGATCTTCAACGAGAAGCTTGACTTCGAGAACCCACAACTCCGATCAGACATCCCAGACCCAGTGCCCATCCGATTCCAGCTTTCCGGCGAAAATTACGCAGACGTCGCTCTGGCCACAACACACCACGTTGGCCTCATGAGTCAGCACGAACTTCGCGTCGAGGCGTTCCAGGGCTACGGCAAGGGCCTTATGAAGAAGTTCAAGTGCTCGCCTGACGCTTACGTGCAAATGATCATTCAGCTAGGATACTTCAAGTTCTACGGCAAGAGCCGACCGACCTACGAATCTGCCGCTACCCGTCGTTTCCAGGAAGGACGAACCGAGACGTGCCGAACTGTGTCTGACGAGAGTGTTGCTTTCTGCAATGCTATGCAACATCCTCTTTCGACCGATGCTGAGTGCCGCGAGCTGTTCCGGAAGGCAATTTCTGCACACACTGAGTACATCACTGCTGCCAGTGATGGAAAGGGTGTGGATCGCCATCTCTTCGGCCTCAAGAAGCTTCTCCAGGAAGGCGAGGATACGCCCGAGATCTTCAAGGACCCTGCGTATACTTACAGCAGCAACTGGTACATCAGCTCTTCGCAACTCAGCTCCGAGTACTACAATGGATATGGATGGTCGCAGGTTATTGATGATGGTTGGGGGTGAGTAATCAATGTCATGAGAACCCGATGAGAGAAGATACTGACATTTGGACTAGTATCGCCTACATGATCAACGAGAACAGCGTCCAATTCAACATCGTGAGCAAGAATCTCGGAGCGGAGCGAATGGCTTTCTTCCTCAATGAGGCTGCGCAAGATATCCGTGCGATTATGGAGGCGCAGGAGAGTGAGAAGCCCAAGGCTCGTCTCTAGACGACGCCTTGCGAACCTGAAGAACTTCGGCTGCGTGGACGCCTGCGATCTGGGAATGAAGCCACAAGAGAAATACCAGGCAAGCCACGAAGTGAAGCTAGAGACATTTACCTTTTGAATTCTACCTGTGGTTGACCGTTTTGGAACAGGTAGCCAAAGCAACGAAGGATCGGTGTTGCTAATTCGAATTGATCTCGTGGGAGGGATCTACCTGTACAAATTCACGAGCTTGGGTGCGGTGCTGTATGTAGTGAAATCGAATGGCATCCATTGAATGAAGCCACCCACCTACAGTTGGGATCTCATTGAGGCAACAGAATTGTAGAAAAGCGGCGACGTGGTAATGATTCCGGCACATATGAGCTGACATGTTTTTTAAGTTGGGAGTTAACAAGATGCAGAAGGATCATCGCAGGCGGAATTGCTAGTGAATGAGCTGGCCCTGGATCGTAGCCGGAGGGAGACGAGATAGGGTAGGATCGAGAAGACGCTGTTTAGTAGTGCGCTCACACAGGGAAGATCTTGAGCGGTGAGGAGGTGACGGCTCAGATCATGGGGTACGCACACTCACTGAATGTTGTTATTTCGAGCTTCACTAACAGTCTCACAAGCTCATTGCGCCCCCATTCTCTGGCCCAGCTCACAGGCTCAGAAGCACGGCATGGTGAACCACTTCAATATGCCTCCTTGCTGTGTCCACGAATCGCACGAGCGACCCAACCTCCATCTTATGCATCACAGTCAAGGCGAGGTTCCCAAGTCACCGCCGTCGTCATCTATGAGAAGACTCCACCGTACGTACCATGGGGCTATTATAAGTGGTTCCGGAAGCGCCAAGACAGCGTCAGGCTTATGACTGATTGCTCGCCATGACTGAGGAGATACTTGAGATGAAGACCGATTACTCTGTGCGACTCAGGGATGGAGATGTCGAGCCAGTGGGGTATGGGCTATTTCGTCTCGAAGTGCGGATAGTTCATCAGTAAGAGACTGCATTTCGGATCTTGTTGTGGAGGACTATGGGTATTGATTCTTGGAGCACCATTGCAAAGGGGAAGGCGCAAGGTGTGTCGACGCGAGAGAGACCAGAACCCTCACCGTGCCTGTACCCGGTGAAATCCCCTATGTCGGCCGCGCTGAGACACTTTCAGTTCGCATAAAGAGATGCACCGAAAATGCTCAACTTCGTCCATTGCAATCTTTTACCTTCATGTCCTCTGCCTGGCTGCCATGGTTCGCATGGACGAGACAGACTGGGGCCTGTTTTTGGTACAACGCTTGGCGACGGGCAGCAATATTGATAGCCTCTATCGTGATTTTCCTTCCTCCGCTCTCAAATTCTCTGCATGAGCCAAGTAGATACCTTTCCTCGATCAAGGATATGGCATGGCGCTAGCCGAATCTCAACCAAGATCGCTCGATTCTCGCTGAAGTTCGAGGATCAGATCTTGGGGTCAGCACCTGATCCTTCACCTTCGACGTCTATCGACTCCCCTGACTCTCTTTTCTACCAGCGAATGCGAAGATTCTATGGCCTCTTTTGGTTTCCATATCAGCTCCTCGGTCTGCTAGCTCTCCGTCCATCACTGAACATCATCGCCATAGTCAGAGGCTCCGCTGTCTCCTCTCAAATCATCTATGAGTAGGACATCAAGCAACGAAACCTTGTCTGGGGTCCCGCGGCGGGAAACGAACGTAAGACACATGAGAGGCTGCTCACGTTACCGGGCAAGGTGTTATTCTGGAGCAGCGGCGACTTGTGGGCCTCGGAGGGCACGGATACCTTTGGTGGGAATGAGGATGGATGGTACAGGGTACGGAAGGAAGATTGATGTAATATGCAGAGACATTAAGGATTGGAGTAGGTGTGATAATTGGTAGGTGAGGCTCTGGATGAAATGGGAAGGCCCAGACTCGTAATTCGCGAATGACTAATCTGTCACATGCAAAGAGGGGGGAGGATTTGGCGCTCCATCTTTGCATCACGCACTCGAAGTTTTCTTCCATTTTCGCAGCGCCATACATAAGTCTTGCGGCATCCCAAAATCCTATCTGCGTGCACGGAACAGGTAAGCACAGTCATTCAACTTACCGCATGGATTACTGACGTATCCATAGTAGCAAGAAGTGGACATCATGGCAGATGAAGACCGCTTGAGCTTCGCGGAAGTCAGAGAACAGATCCTTGGTAAGTCTTGCCTCAGCGCGTGCCTCCTGATAGTGCTGCGATACTAACACGACTACAAGCCAACTGTGCCACCCTCTGGCCAATCTTTCACCCGACCTCCGATGACGACGAAGAGGTCGACCGCCCTAAACTTACCATCAATACTCTCGGCGGGAGTGCCAAAGTTTGTGCCAGCGTCGTCTACGAGAAAAGTGATGAGCTATACGTGATGATCAATGGCCCAGATGCCTCGAACCAGCGTCTAGCTTGCGAGAAGTTGCTGGCAATGACCAGCGACATTCTTGCCAACCTTTGGAACAAACACGTCTACTACGAGCCACACCTGCGTGTCAAGAAGGCTAGTAATGGTGGAACGTACTACGCGCGGTAGAGGCTGTAGCATAGTAGGTCTGAAGATGGACAGCCGATGCTGAAGGCTCGGTAGCAAGGCCGCGTACTTTATCAGTGTCTCTCAGGCGCAGCACCATGGCCTATCGTGTTTGCTGGGAGCTAGATATTGTATGTCAACCTCAACAGATCCGCTGTACGGCAGTAAACGCAGTCACATGTCACGCTCATAGTCCTTTCCCCTCATCTTAGCGCCTAGTGTGGTCGTCTATAAGGTGCTTGACCTACCGCACACAATATTGTGGCAATTTACAGCTCTCACAGGCAAGAATCCGGGATCTCATCCTTCTGTGCGCATCTCTGTTTGTTGTCTCAAACGACTCATGTCTGCTATTCTCATTTTACAATTGAACATTACATCGGCCTTGACACCATCTGTACCGGTGAAGCGAGTCCGTCTTGTTTTTTTCGCTCTTGCTAGATTGGCTGGCTGTCAACAGTGCTTGTAATCTGGAGACAAGAGCCTTATCTGCAGATAACATGGAAGCACCTACAGCGCAAGATGCCTCCAGTCCGGCTAGTGCTGGAGAGCAGATCGTCACTGTGATGAAGGAGAACATGGAAAACGTCCGCAACGAAATTGTCCCAGCCAGCAAGGTGCCGACTCTAGAACACCTGAGCCTTCCAGAGCTGAAAGACCTGATACTATGTAAGCTGATCGCACAGACTGTGGCTTTCGGCATGCTGATTTTTCCTCGTGGCCATCTGCTCCGTCCTGTGGCTGACACTGCATCACAGAAAGTACCACAGCACCCCAGCCTTTCCTTTGTAATCTTCAAAGCTCGTGCCGAAACAGCAGTCTGTGCCAGCATTCACTACGATCTGTCATCTGAACCGAAGCCGCACATGCTCATAAGGGGTCCGGGTGCCCTATACCATTACACGGCATACTAGCAGCTCCTCGAGATGACGGGGGAGATCTTGTCCGGAACGTCGGGGCATGGCTTGAACTATCAGTGTGGTATAAAGCAGTTCAAGCCAAAGCGTGGTAGGGTTTACCATGCACGCAAGAGGTAGCTGCGCTATAACAATTGCTGGAGGAAGCTACGATGAATGGGAATGGGGAAATTTATCAAGAACATATGATGCAGTGAAAGCTCCTTTAGATTCTGGATGGTACTACAGGCGACTTTCACATGCAACCAAGCGGGCCCTCCCGGCAGTCTGTGCGCTCGTCCGTTTGCTCTCGCGCAAAACTATTATTCTGCACTTTCCATTTGCCCAGCTGAGTTTCTTACCCACACACCTCAGGCACACGCATCAGCTATATCACCCACCTCCGGGATTTCTACCAGCTGGCCTGCTAACCTCGCTGCCGGCAGTGTCAAGGCGAAAACATCCTCTCGAAGCAAGATGGCACCAGCAACCGCGCAAGCTGTCTCCGACCAGCTGGCAAGCGTCATCAAGGGCCACGTGGACCACATCATGAGCCAGAAAGACGCCGCTAGCAGCGAGCCAGATCCTGGACGTCTCAGCGTCGCCGAAGTCAAGGAGCAGATCATGGGTGAATCATGTCTAGGATTCTTTTCTCTCAGGAAGATGAGCTGACTCGACCCTACAGCCAACCTTGAGATCCTTTGGCCAATGCTCAAAGCCCGCGAGATCAGCAGCGAGGTTTTCTCTCGAAACAAGTGTAATCCCTACGGCATTACCCTCCGCGACATGACCAAGCACCACCTCGTGACCGTGGCTGCGGGCAACAAGATCTCCGCTCGAATCGTCTGCGGCGGTCAACCCCCATATCAAGAAGCCTTCATCAACGGACCTGAGGCGTCCTGCCATCGCACCGCGTATGAGAAGCTACTCGAAATGCTGGATACGAAGCTCCAAGAGAAGTGGGGGACGTTTGTAGAGACCCCGGAAGATGTGGCAGTGGTTGAAGACGGCATGGGCGGATGCTCCTTCGAGAACAACAACGTTTGAGGGCAGGGCAAGGGCGGAGCACGATCCTGGTGGCTGAGTGTGGATGTCTTCGTAACAGTGTCGTGTCCTAAGCTTATAGAATGGAAGTCTGAAGACAGTCGCAAGAATGCGATAGCACTGCTAGTCACGCAAGGATGCACAGTGTGCCGGTCGAACAAGTTTTGCATGTGAGCATTACCTGCCTCAGGCATCTAGTTCTCTTATAGCACGACAAGAAAACTTGTGGGACGCCGAAAACATGGTCAAATGCAGTCTTGGCGCCTCAAGAATGACGATAAATTATACTGTATCTGGATTCAATAAGTCCTGTGTGTTGTTCGTGTTGTCATACTAGCCTTGAGCCAAGATATCGCGATGTCGCCCTTTTCAGAACCTGGATTCAAGCGTCTAAAGCGCAACCAGGAGAAAGTGTATAGATGCTACCCAATCTGTGCAGACAACGTGTGGAAATGGTCGCTGAACTATCTTGCAGAGCGGTCGACGGTATGTAACGGGTTGCAAAGCTGCTCAATGGTATGCACTTCGATCATACTCAATGTGCTGTCGTTCACCGACCTGCGAGTGGCCAGGATTGCCGCTGAACGTGCTTTGCGGATCGGCGATTAAAGTATCAACAAGAGTTCAAAGTCCCAACATCTACAGTAGAAAGGAGGCTATCTATACCAGACGAGCCCATGAGCCTGAACGCCTCGCTAAACACGATCTGCCGCCCAAATCCCCTGGCAGCGAGTGCGACCAAATCCAGAAAACACATTCAATTTTCCCAAACATATTACAAGTTCTTCTTTCCTCCCCTCTTCCTGGGAAGACCCAACTTCTTCCTATCCTTCCGGTCACCCTCAGCCAACCACTTGCTGGCCTTGACCAGCTGGATCATGTTCACCCACTGCTTGAAGAGCATAACGGGCGCGCTTGCGATAGTCAAGATCCATGGGATAGTGCTGTCCATCTTGTTTGCGCGTGCCAACTCCATAGCTCCAGCGCTGAATGGACTCGGGAAGAGAAGAGATGGTTGGGGGGAGATGGGTGTGGTTGGCGATTGTGGTTGGATCAAAGCTGGGGTGATGATAGGCGAGCTGAAGCAGAGGAGGTAGAGGGCGATGAAAAAGAGTTCGTTGAGAGCGCAGGCGATGAAGAGGACCGCCTGTAGGGCATTGTTAGTTGAATGCTTTGGACAAGTGGTGTATGGTGCTGCCTTACCTTGTTGGTGTAGTATAGGTTCATGATGTAGCTTCTCTTCGCATCCACATTCTTGTGGCTCTGCGTCTGCCCGCCCATGACCAAAGTCGCGTACATGTGCATGTAGTGGCTGGCCAGATCCAAGGAGATCAGACCCTGGAAGATCATGCTGTATGCTGGCTTGGCTGTCGCGAGGAAGACCAGCAAGCAAGTGGTGGTGCATCGATCTGTGACCATGTCCAACACCGCGCCAAATCTTGTGCTCTGCTCATACTTCCTAGCGGCGATCCCGTCTGCTGCGTCGAGCAAGCAGGAAATGGAGTAGAGGAAGCTGCATCGTCGAGGGTGCAGCGGCATGAAGTACAGGGAGGCGAGTGCTAGGACGATACGAGAATAGCCTGAAGTGTATCGTGTCAGTGTTGAACTGCGCACTTGTCGTTGCCCTGGTTGTACTCACCAATCAAGTTTGGCACGAACAGGAAGATGTTCTCGTCCGTCTCGTCGCTCTCTTGAACTTCTGCATTGCGAGACTTGCCATTGAGATGTCTGCCGTTGGCGTGTCCGTTCGCCTGTCTAAGCCTTGGCTCTTCAATCACGTCTTGCACCATACTGTCGTTGCTCTCTTGGGCGTCTATACTGCTGGTCCGTTTGCGGCGCTGCCGGACTTATTCGTCGTCGTTAAGCTGTGTAACAGGATCGCGTACTGTGAAGATTGTTGATGCTCTTTCGCTATCCACAGTAATCCGATATGCGTGATCACTGAATTGTTCTGCAGCCCTGTCGCGAATCTCGTCCGCAACCCTTATCGCAAGCAGAAACTCCCCAGCACAAAGTGGTATATCTTCGGTATAAGGCGTATTGTCGAGATCACGATTGAACGCGTGTAGGTCGAGAAGGCAACAGTGTATGCAAAGGAGTGTAATGGCGAGGAGGAGCTGAAGGCTTGGGACGTGGCTTACTGTTCAATCATCGTCACGGAGGAGAAAGTGTGGACGTTGTGCAATCAACTGCGCGCCCTCCCTCGGGTCCTCGTGTGCGCGCCTCATCCGGCTAGACTGCCGATGACTTCCGCTCCGCTCAGCTAGAACCTACGGCACGGCACCACTCTCACTTTCTCCTCCTTCCGGCAATCCACTTCATCGAATACCGTACCGTAATCAAGGGGTCTGGTTTGGCGACATGCACCTACGGCCATCATCTCAGCTGAGACACGCGTCATACGGACACCGAGTGAATTCGATGGACAGTAGTTCTGTTCAACAAGGTAAAGTACATCCGGACCCGAACCTTTTTACTTTGTCGACTCGACCTCAACTACAGGTCAAGAGGAGAAACAGAGGATGCCTCTACTCACAGTCAACCGGGCGGCGGACGCTCACTGAATGTCGGTCGCGTATCTAGCCATCGCCACTTTGCTCCGGAAGTCCTCAAAGATGCCAAGGGGTTCCGTAGCAGTGCTGTTAACATCCTCAATACTGTCCGGACACAAACCATTAGCATGCCCGCTGGGACTAGCTGGAGATATCATCCATCCAAGCTAAAAGCAGCGATGGAAAGGCCAGTCGCCAGCCACCAGCATGAAATATGGAGCCTTGCGCCACTTATTGCATGGGCACTACTCGGACCAGTCTGCGAGTATCGCGCGAATCTACTTCCAGTCGACCACCAGCGCGAGCGTAACCACGCTCTAGCCCTCTGATATCCAAAAGCCACTGGAGACTATGATCCATGCGCGTGAGGACAATGGAAAAAGTTGAAACATTCGACCAAGCAGAATATTCAGAGAAGTCAGCACCATCAGCTTTCTACTCGTCTACAAAATGCCCATCCCTAATGCGGTAGGATGAGGACATTCGATATGACACCAGCCAGCTGTGTTACCCGCAGTCCTCAATCATGTCCTCTGGCGTAGTAAGTGTGGTTAGTATATCTTTTCGCACTTCTCGTCCTTTCCCATGTCATATCACACCCAAGCACTCTTGCACTCCAGCAACCAGCACATACATTCAAACACCATACAAGACTCCTCACACAACATGGCCCCATCCAACTCCCAAGCATTCGGATTCAGACCGCGCAGGAAAGTAACGAAGACGGATTCCTCAAATCCGAGATTCTGCAATACACGCAAGCCGTGGAGCGACAGCGACGTATGTGCCATCAACACCGACAAAGCATAACTTGACTAACTGAAAAATAGAATGCTGCGCTCCTTCGACTTCGAACAGAGCCGTCCCTCAACACATACAAAAGCATGGAGCCGGTCTTCGGTAGATCCGCTCAGGCGCTTCGTCTGCAGGTTTTCAAACTACACTGCAACGCCGCTCGAGCATCCAAGCGCCGAGCTCGACGAGACAGTGTGATCCCCCAGAAGAGTGATTCAAGCCGCGAGGCCACTTCCGCGGCTCCACGACAAAAGATCCCGACCATCAAGATTTATCCCCGCAAGGCCTGGGCTGCGATCAACTCTCCACCAACGGCGACGCCAGCACGACCTCCGATTAGACTTGATCTGAGGCTGGCAAGATTCCGGACTCAGGTCCCGTCACGACCGCCCATCTGGCTCAATCTGAAAAGGGACAGGTTCCGCAAAGGGACGACACCTCAAGCAGACGAGAACGGAGCAGTATCGCGACCGACAAAGGCCCAGACCCCGGCAGATGCGAAATGGTCGAAGGCATCTGACGCGCTTCTCAGTTTCTTCGAGGAACCAGAAGAGGAAAGCGAGCCGACCGACCGAGACTCTTCGAGGGTCAAAATTAAGCTGGAGTGATTGTTGATGTTGTGGACAGCTGCTGCAGGATTGGTGAAATTGTACGGCAGCCTACGGTGTAAGGGTCACACATGCAAGTCTCAACAGGAGGGTCGGAGCGTAGGGACGCATCGGAATCTCTCGATGGACGGAATTGTTCGTCACCGTTCCAGTCGGCGGAGAAGAGCGCGACAAGGGCTCCCGCTAGGCAGGAAGGTATGCACTTGGGGCGAAATTAGCTTGGCGTAATTTTGGCGGTAGGGGTGGACTGTTGTGGCCCCTTGGCCTACGAGCTTCCACTTAATAGCACTTACAAAAGATGTTGTTCCTTCGAGACCTTGCCCAGTACCATATTTGCCGGTGATGATTGGTGAATCGTCTTATCGATTAACGCCGTGCTTGTGGATAGTCCTCAAAGCCTACCTATTCTTAGAGCTGGTCAGCAGCACTGTGGATACAGCCTTATACTGATTTTATGACATGCCAGCAGCTTTCTCGTCGCATAATTGCTTCTGGAGACTACTTTGAAATACCATAAACACACACGAAACGACAGAACACATCAATACATACCTATCAACACCATGAGTACCGTTCAGACTCCCATGCCACGTGGAGGAACACCCTGGACCCCAGCACAGGTCCGTCATTTCTCTTTGACGGAGCGGTCCAGATTACTGATGCTAACACGTTGCAGGACGCCCTGATCATGCAGCTTCGCGAGCAACGTCAGACCTACACAGTTGTTTCGCAGCACGTGGGCAAGACCCCACTCGCCTGTCGGTTGCGCATGAACGCCCTCAACAAGGCGCGTCTCAGAGCCAGCCAACGTGCAGGAATGACCGGTGCTAGCGGAGGATCTGCACAGCCGGCCGTCTCCAGCAACGACAGTGGATCCGTTGTGTCGGACCCAGCTGGGAGCGTGACTGAGAATGCGCGGCGAGCGTCTGAAGCACAGGAGAACAACTCGGTGGTTGAGGAGAAGGTGGAGGCAAAGGAAGAGTCCGCCGAAGAAGGATGTGGAGAGGACTCCGATCAGGTCAGGTCAGGCTGTGTGTGAGGGACATCACGGAGGGAGGTGCGGGCATCAGCGTGTCCTACTGTCGTGGATTTGGTGGATGCTGCTACTCGGTACTTCGAATTGACGCAATGTATGGTACCTGACTGTCAACTTGTCGTCTCAGATTTCGTCATGCCCGCTGTATTGTAGAGCGGCCAGAGTGCCATCGTGCTCCCAACTGAAGTAGTGGTCCACACTGAGGGTCCATGCTGCAGCGCCCATGCTGGTCGCATAGCCACCACGTGACAGGCTGAGCGGTAATGGCCGTATAGTTGAGTTTCCCAATGTCGGCTGCAAAGCATCGAGTAAGTCTGCAGACCAAGCAGGTTCTGCCAAGATCTACCGGATGCCGGACGGGTCATCTATTCTCCCTCGTATGTCTTTCATCGCATCCCGCACAGCAAGACAAACTCCATGAGCCCAGGTTCCAAGTGTTGCAGGTCTCGAGAGCGCGGCGGCTGTAACTGTCGATGTGAGATTCACGGCGATGATTCGAGCAAGCACTCATTGACACCTTCGATGCT
This sequence comes from Mycosphaerella arachidis, assembly GCA_001297265.1. Lineage (NCBI taxonomy): Eukaryota > Fungi > Ascomycota > Dothideomycetes > Mycosphaerellales > Mycosphaerellaceae > Mycosphaerella > Mycosphaerella arachidis. Next base: position 72,897 of record LIHB01000066.1, read on the forward strand.
GATCGTCAGACTGTGGGGTGTCAGATCCAGCATGGTCGCGATATTGGTAGCATTGGAGCAAGGGTCGGAGCATGTACCGCTATCAGCTGGTGGAAGCATTCTTGCACAACGAGAGTCGTTGCCACGCCGGGGGGTTTTCTTCGTCTCCGATTGAGGCGCCACATTGAATAAGAAGCTTGGATATGCGTTCCGTGCATGTGGCCGATCGTTCAGTGAGACGTTGGCATCGAGGAAAGTCAGGCCGTGCAAAATGCCATTCGGGGGGACTTCCACGTGATTTGCTAAAATGGCGACGTCGGCATTGCCAGCATATCTCGAGTGAACATAGTTGTCGCTCCATGGACATTCTTGCGAGCCCCACAGACGCACTTTGATCCAACCTGACCAGTACAGATGTGGCACACGGATTATAATAGCGGGAACGATTTTGGCGGTATGCCCTGAACCTCACGATTAGCTAGTCTCACGGCGCCGGCATCTCCGTCTCACAAACTTGCACTCGGCTGGCGCATATCATGAGTGACTGCCACGGTCTCACACAGGTCGGAGTAGTGATAGATCAACTGCAGGTAGTCGCGCCAATCACGATCAACCCAAGCGAGACGGAGCGTGGTACCATGGAGCAGCGCGACCGAGCAGGCAGGTCCGTCCAGGATGAACTCGATGCCAAAGATGGCCGGTATCGTGTCGGCATGATAATTGCTACAATGCATGTATGACCGAGGTAGTAAACGCAAGCATGAGGGGGAACACCATCCATGTCGGGTGATGGTGCTCATGCGAGCTCTAGGCTGATCAATAGATTAATGTGTAGCAGCAAAACGGGCGGCGATGCCCGTGCGCCGGAAAATCTATAGTACAGTACAGTAGTTCTACAGCAGAGGGCAGGCGCGCGAGATGGCGTGAGGTGAAGTCGTGACATGGTGATACTCGAGCCTCGATGTCAATTGATTTGATTGTGTGCGCGAGGTCGACACGTGATCATACACCCATGGAAAGCAAAACGCTGATGACAGTGGGGGTGCTGTTGGAAGGCAGCTTGTCCTTCTCGTGCTTTGTTCGCGCTCTTCGCTGTATACTGTATCACTTCTTCTTCTTCTTCTTCTTCTTCTTCAACATGGTGTTGCCGGGCGTGTACGGAAGAGCTCCTCTTCCAGGCTCGTCGCGCCCGGAGGCGCTTGCTCTTGCTGCGGCGCTGCTACGGTTCGCTCGTCGTTCCGCTCCCGACCGGTAGTTCTATCTCACGTCCATACTACATTATGTATACGAAGCGCTGATGAGCGACCCGAGCAGGTGGCATGGTCTCGCCATTGCACTGCACCACACCACGTCGCGAGCGCGGCCGAGGACTGTGGGCGGAAGAATGTCCATTCGCTAGGCGCCTGTCACGATAAAGACGATACAGATCGCGCGATTCGCGGCCATGATTGGATCGGATCATTGGAAGACTCACCACCGTTGAGGCGATGCATCATCCTGGGCAGCTCCACATGTTTCAGACACGACTACTCGGCAGCATCCGAAACCGAGTACCAAGGGAAGCATATTAATGGAGGAGGAGTAATACTGGCGTGTCTCTGGCCAGTCTTGCCAGTCAATCGTTCAAGCAGAACTTCCGTCTTTCTTGGAGCAGCTCTCTCAAAAGTCGCCGTGGGCATCTGCAATCTGATCATCGATGCTCGGACCTTCGCCAACAACCTTCTTCTCAGCATTCAGCTCTCGAGTTCGTCTCGTCCGTCGAAAGGTCCAAGGCCACGCAGCCAGCGCCACAGCCGATTAGCGCCACAAGAAAAATTGCTCCTATTGCGACCCCTTCACCACTGCGCAGAATGACCATGCGACAATGACACTTCTCTACTCTCATCCACTGGCTTTGTTCACTGGCATTTCTTATTGAGAAGAGTCCATTGTACACCACACGGTTTATACATAGGGTCGCCGCACCTCCAATTTAGTTCTAACCGTTCATGCAAAGAAGCCTGACGAAACTGCACCGGACGGCTGGACCACCACATTCGCTCCTGGACTGGCACTAATCGAAACGCGCAACTGAACGCGCAATTTCCACACAACGACTTGTTATCAGCCGCCTCATACGCCGAACACATAGCTGCGCTAGTATCTGGCTCTGCTGCTCCACGAATTAACTGCGCATTTCTGGCCCGCCTCTCCAACGGCTCCCGGACGATCGTCACCCCTTTCTTTAGCACGTACCTTCCGAACCTGAGCAACAAGATCGCGCTGGTCGCGATGCATTCCCTACTCCACTCACATCTACACCACGCTCGTGGCCTCACGCAATTCATCGGCGCCCATGTCGGCGGCCACATTGTCGCGCGAAATTCTTTACCAGCTGCGATGGCGGCGCCTCGCCAAGACGAGGTCCCGGACTCCGGGGTACATCTGAACATGAGCTCACCCGCGACACCTTACAGTCATGGTCTCGAAGGTGTCGACCAGGGAATGAACCGGCTCTTCAGCTATGTCCTTGTCGCATCTTTCTGTGGCCTTCTGCTGGCCACTTTACTCTACCGATGGTGGACTATGCTTCATTCTCATTTCCGGCACATCCTGAGTATGAGACGAGACGCCGATCAGAGGTACTGGATGTACAACCACTCCACAGTCTGGCCATGGCTGAAAAAGAACCTGCTCCACGCACCTTTGTTCTCAAACCGACACAATCGAGAGTTCCGCATCTCGGAAGCAGTCACTGTCGGCACTTTGCCCTCGAGGTTTCACACGGTCCTTATCCTGATTTACCTGGCTTCGAACATCGCCTACACTCTGGCGATCGACTGGCATGATCCACTTGCACCAGCCATCGCGGAAATGCGTGGCCGAACGGGCGTGCTGGCTGCGCTCAATCTGATACCGACAGTTCTGTTTGCGCTGCGAAATAATCCACTAATACCCATACTAGGAGTTTCTTACGATACCTTTAACCTTCTACATCGGTGGTGCGCCCGAGTGATGGTACTAGAGAGTATCATTCACACCATCATGTGGGGAGTCAACGATGCTGCTTCTGGGAAATGGCACAAAGGGCTGGAGCAGCTTCTCGCAACACTGCAGAGCTCGAGAAGCTACAGCTGGGGAATGGTTGGCACATGTATCTTCACCTTCATGTTCTTCTCGAGCGTCGGGGCAGTGCGACATGCGTTCTACGAGACTTTCCTTAACACACACAGAATCATGGCTCTCATGGGCATCATCGGAGTCTTGATTCATCTGTCCAAGCCACTTCCTATGCTTGCTGGGGTAAAGCTGTGCCTTGCACTTTGGGCGGCCGAGATAGTCTGGAGGATATGGAGGATTCTCTACCACAACTGGAGTAGAAAGCGCGGACTTACGAAAGTCACGGTCGAATACTCTTCAGCAGAGGCATGTCGAGTTACCTTCGCGCTCTCACGACCATGGAAGTGGACACCAGGTTGCCATATACATGCTTACATTCCCGCATTGGCACTCTGGTCAAGTCATCCATTTTCCGTCGCTTGGGCTGAGAACAGATCAAGGGCTGTCCCAATGGAGATTGAAATGGAGAAGCTGGCGCCTGCCGAAGCGATACTGGCAAATGATGTCAGCAAACGACCTTTTGCTCGCGAATCCAACTACTATCGCAAAAGTGCGACACTGCCAACCATGATGGCAGCAGCGGAGACAAAACAAGAAGGCACCAGCACTACGCTCCCTCGAGACAGAGATGTCACCCACCTCTCCCTGATTGTACGCGCGAGAACTGGAATGACTCGAAACATGTTGAACAAGATCGAGAAGCAACAGCATCAGTCGTACACAACCTGGGGTTTCATCGAAGGCCCTTACGGAGGCCATCACTCCTTGTCGTCCTACGGCACAGTCATTCTCTTTGCTGGCGGCGTCGGCATTACACATTGCGTTGGCTACGTCCACCACCTTCTGCAGCAGTTCCAGGAAGGGACATGCAGCACACGCAAGATCCTGCTTGTCTGGTCAGTGCCCAACACGGACTCGCTCGAATGGATGCGAGAGTGGATGGACACGATCCTCAGGATGGAGGGCCGCAGAGACATCCTCCGCATACAGCTCTTCGTTTCGAAACCCAGACATCGCAACGAAGTCGTCTCCAGTACAGGAAGTGTTCAGATGTTCCCAGGACGTTGTTCACCGCAGACCATCATGGACAAAGAGATTCCAGAACGGGTAGGGTCCGTCGGTGTAACGGTGTGCGGACCCGGTTCCTTTGCAGACAGTGTCCGAGCGGCGTGCAGATCCGTCATGGACGAAGTGTCTCTGGACTTTATTGAAGAAGCATTCACGTATTAAGCGTGCAGAATTGGATTATTTCACGACGTTACGGCGGCCATGGAAGGCTACCAATGATACCCATTGCGTTAGCATCGCATCGCGGAAGTGTACATAGACTTGCATCAACCAGGACCACGGTTTCCGCTCCCAGATTTAAGGGTGGAAGGCATCTTCACTGACAAATAATACCATGTAATATGCTGTCTCTAACATCGAGTTCGATTGTCTTAAGTAAGACGTAGGAGACTCGAGCTCAAGTCTTGAAGAGACGTCCCTCTAAGGTTGTGTCCTTTCGATCTTACGGTTCCGACAGGCGATGACATATTATATACTAAAGTTTAAAGATGTCGATGTATTTCCTATGCCTATACTGCAGGGTGGTTCTAATGTAATGCCTCTGTTCCAACCTCGTGACCACGCCGGCGTTCTACCAATCGTTCTACCATCTACTTCAGAGATGAGACACAAATGTAATTCGTGATGATGAAGCTAAAGTAAGAGGTGCCGGAGGCAGGCGGGCTGGCTTGGAGGATCAATACACGTTCTCGATGACATATGGGCCTGGACCCTGGGACAACGCAGGGGACTTTGACGTGGAGCGATTCTCGGATGAGGCACATGAGCGGATGGCCGAGCGTGTTCGTATCAGATAGACACCGACCTGTCGCTCGCTACTGTTCCGCGCCTGTTGCTCTGTTTTCTCACCTTGCGTCTGTGTCTGTGAAGCATCCCGTCAACCAGGAGAATTGGTCGATCGCCTTTGCGCCTTCACGCCCTCGCGCCGTCACGAAGCCCGATCCTCGTATTCTACGAGCCGATCTGTCTGCGTTGGCAGCAGCGTGTCACTTCCCTTCGCGACGACACGGCTCGTCCACATTCCTCGCCCCGTCGCATGACATGACCACCTGGAGCGATCATGGACATCTACCGCTTGCCGACGCCTGCGAGACAGCAGATTGCGCAGCTCGACGAAGATCTCGCGAATGAAGAAATCACGCGCAAGGGTTACGAGAAGAGGCGGACCATGATCTTGTCGCAATACTTGGACAAGGAGCAATTGGAAGCTGCGGGCATCAAGGTGGGCGACGGGACAAGCATGAGCATGAGCATGAGCATGTACTCGGCGGTGGGGAGTGGACATGGACCTGGACATGGACACGGCAGAGACACGAGCTATGGCAGCATACCCGCGGGACCTTTCACCCAGGACTACAGCATATACACCGAAGGGCAATACGCACAACAGCAGCAATCCAATGATGGGCGGCCTGTCACGCCTGGCTACGATGCTGGACCACCCAGCCAGGTGCAGAGGTTCCAGGAACAGCAGCTGGGCATGCGACCACCACAACCGAGACAGTCTTCGATCGGGTCAGGACTGCGACCCGTGACGCCTGGTGGCAGTAGACCTGAGAGCCGTGGAAGTCGATATAGCATGTCCTCGAACAATGGCACAATGGTCAACTCCGACTACGCCTTCAACCCGGACCGCAAAGAGAGCTACGATACGTCGAGCAGGATGAGCACCATGATGGATTCGCAAGGATACTTCTCGGACTTTACAGGGCAGCAGACTGGAGATGCGAGACCACGGGAAAGCTATGGGGGGCCGCAGCGATATAGCATGGGTGAAGCCTTCTCACCGACCGCCATGATCCCGCCGCCGCTCATGCGCGACGACATACCTGCTGCACACGTGCATCAGCTGCCTCTGGAGCCTCGCGATGTACCGTTCGCCGTATACGATCCGCACAACCCCAACATCCCGATGTCGAAGTTCGATAACATTGGTGCCGTGCTGCGACATCGAGGGAAGATGCAGGCACGGCAACCTGCGTATTGGGTCTTGGATCCGAAAGGCAAGGAGACGGCGTCAATAACCTGGGACAAGCTCACCTCTCGAGCAGAGAAGGTCGCGCAAGTAATCAGGGACAAGTCGAACCTATACCGAGGAGATCGAGTCGCGCTGGTGTACCGCGATACTGAAGTGATAGAATTTGCCATTGCATTACTGGGATGCTTCATCGCAGGCGTTGTCGCAGTCCCTATCAACAACGTAACCGACTACCAGAAGTTATCGCTGCTTCTCACGACAACTCAGGCGCATCTTGCGTTGACGACAGATAACAATCTGAAAGCTTTCTCCAGAGACATTTCGAACCAGCGGCTGAAGTGGCCCACAGGCGTGGAGTGGTGGAAGACGAACGAGTTTGGCTCTTATCATCCTAAGAAGAAAGATGGTGATACACCGCTCCAGGTTCCGGATCTGGCTTATATCGAGTTCTCGCGAGCACCGACAGGAGATCTTAGAGGTGTGGTGCTATCGCATCGGACCATCATGCATCAAATGGCTTGCTTGTCTGCTATACTCTCGACGATACCAAAGACGGAGAACCATGATACATTCTCGTCATCACTTAGAGCATCGGATGGGTCATTTGTCGTCCCTCGTCAAGGGCGGCACGAGGTGATTTTGTCTTATCTAGATCCTCGGGAGAGCTGCGGTCTCATTCTGGGCGTTCTCCTCGGTGTGTATGGTGGCCATACGACGGTCTGGTTCGAGAGCAAGACTGTTGATACGCCTGGCATGTACGCGCATCTCATCTCGAAATATCGTGCGACAGTCATGGTTGCAGATTACCCAGGGTTGAAGCGCGCTGCCTATAACTACCAGCAGGACCCTATGGCAACACGAAACTTCAAGAAGGCGATGGAGCCAAATTTTTCATCTGTCAAGATTTGTCTCATAGACTGTCTCACGGTCGATACAGAGTTTCACGAGATTCTGGCAGATCGATGGCTCAAGCCGATGCGCAATCCGAGAGCGCGAGATCTGGTGGCGCCAATGCTCTCGCTCCCTGAGCATGGTGGCATGATCATATCTGTCCGCGACTGGCTAGGTGGCGAGGAGAGAATGGGCTGTCCATTGACCGTCCCTGAAGTCGAAGACGACAGCGACCCAGACACACCGAGCAGCCCGACCACAGCCAATGGATACACGAGCTTGCTTGACGGCAGCAATAGTGAGAAGAAAGCGGCGAAGAACAGCAAGCGCAACAGGTCGGAACTGAGCGAAGTCCTGCTAGACAAGGAGAGTCTCAAGACGAATGAGGTCGTTATAATAGCAATGGGCGAAGAAGCGCGGAAACGTGCGAATGAGCCTGGCACTGTGCGAGCAGGCGCTTTTGGCTATCCAATACCTGATGCGACACTTGCACTGGTGAATCCTGAGACGAATTTGCTGTGCGCGCCATACACTATTGGTGAGATCTGGGTGGACTCACCTTCACTGAGCGGCGGCTTCTGGGCATTGCCGAAACATACAGAGACCATCTTCCACGCCAGGCCGTATCGCTTCGTCGAGGGTAGCCCGACGCCAGTACTCGTCGAGCCTGAGTTCCTGCGCACTGGTCTGCTTGGATGCATCATTGAGGGCAAGCTGTTCGTGCTCGGTCTTTACGAAGATCGAATCAGGCAGCGAGTCGAGTGGGTCGAGCATGGCGCACATGAAGTCGAGCACAGATACTTCTTCGTACAGCATCTCGTATCGAGTGTGATGAAGACCGTGCCGAAGATCTACGACAGTTCCGCATTCGATGCCCACGTCAACGGTGAGTATTTGCCCATCATTCTCATCGAGACGCAAGCAGCAAGTACAGCGCCGACGACGACAGGCGGTCCGCCACGACAACTTGACATACCTTTTCTTGACTCATTGAGCGAGCGAGTCATGGAGGTGCTATACCAAGAGCACCATCTCCGCGTCTACTGCGTGATGATGACTGCACCGAATACACTACCACGCATCGTCAAGAACGGGCGGCGCGAGATCGGCAATATGCTCTGCAGAAAGGAGTTCGACAACGGCAACCTTCCTTGTGTACACGTCAAGTTCGGCATTGAGCGGGCTGTTCAGAATCTACCACTCGGAGACGATCCTGCCGGTGGTATCTGGTCGCCCATGTCCAGCAACGCTCGTCAAGATATGCTCGCGATGCACGCCGATAAGCAATACTCCGGTGTAGACCACAGAGAAGTCGTGATTGACGACCGGACGAGCACACCTCTGAACCAGTTCAGCAACATCCATGATCTTATGCAATGGCGAGTAACACGGCAGGCCGAAGAGCTCTCCATCTGCACAATCGATGGCAGAGGTCGAGAAGGCAAGGGTGTCAACTGGAAAAAGTTCGATCAGAAAGTCGCTGGCGTGGCGATGTACCTAAAGAACAAGCTTAAGGCCACAGCTGGCGACCACTTGCTACTGATGTATACACACTCGGAAGACTTTGTATACGCGGTCCACGCGTGCATATGCCTGGGCGCGATTGCAGTTCCCATGGCGCCTGTGGATTCGAACAGACTTAGCGAGGATGTGCCAGCGCTGCTGCACATGATCGCGGACTTCAAGATCAAGGCAATCATCGTCAACGCGGATGTGGACACTGTTCTTAAGCAGAAGGCAGTGTCTCAACACCTCAAGCAGACGGCCATGATCTTGAAGATTACCCTGCCACCAACTTACAACACGACGAAGCCACCTAAGCAGACGCATGGATGTAGAGATCTTGGGCTGACGATCCGGCCAGCGTGGGTCGCTCCTGGATATCCGGTCGTGATCTGGACATACTGGACGCCGGATCAGCGGCGGATTGCTGTGCAGCTTGGACACAATACGCTCATGGCGCTGTGCAAAGTGCAGAAAGAGACGTGCCAGATGACATCGACGAGACCTGTGCTCGGCTGTGTTCGCAGCACAATGGGTCTCGGCTTCCTACATACCTGCATGATGGGCATATTCCTCGCGGCACCAACATACCTAGTTTCGCCTGTTGACTTCGCCAGCAATCCGAACGTGCTGTTCCAGACGCTTGCCCGATACAAGATCAAGGACACCTACGCCACGAGTCAGATGCTGGAACATGCTATTGGTCACGCAGCTGGCAAGGGCATCCAGATGCACGAGCTGAAGAATCTGATGATTGCAACGGATCAACGACCCAAGCCTGACGTGTATGGCCGAGTGAAGCAAGCTTTTGCACCATCTGGCCTGGACAGAACAGCGATCAATACGATTTACAGTCATGTGCTAAATCCGATGGTCGCGAGTCGAAGCTACATGTGCATCGAGCCTATCGAGCTGTTCTTGGAGCCAACGAGCTTGAGAAGAGGTTTGGTGGTACCTGTTGATCCAGACAACGAACCATTTGCGCTTCTAGTACAGGACTCTGGCATGGTGCCAGTAAGCACACAGATCAGCATCGTCAATCCAGAGACGAATCGACTTTGCCTGACTGGCGAATATGGCGAGATTTGGGTGCAGTCAGAAGCCAATGCACACGCATTCTATGGCTCGAAGGATGCGTTTGATGCAGAGCGATTCAATGGTCGCACAATCGATGGCGACCCTGGGGTACGATATGTCCGTACTGGTGACCTGGGCTTCCTACATACTGTCAGCAGGCCTATCGGTCCTGGTGGCAACATGGTAGAAATGCAAGTACTTTTTGTGCTGGGCACGATTGGTGAGACATTTGAAGTCAACGGATTGCAGCACTTCCCGATGGATGTTGAGGCGAGCGTGGAGAAGTGTCATCGTGCGCTCGTCAGGGGTGGATGGTGAGTTCATTGATGCACCGCCGTGTGATTCCTTACTGACAATCTTCGTAGTGCCATCTTTCAAGCAGGCTCACTTCTCGTCCTGATCGCCGAAGTCAGGACAAGAGCCTTCTTGGCATCGCTCGTGCCCATCATCGTCAATACCGTACTCAACGAACACCAACTCGTCCTCGATATCGTGGCCTTCGTCGCTCTCGGCGACTTCCCACGATCCCGACTTGGCGAGAAACAACGCGGCAAGATCCTCGCTACCTGGGTAGGACGCAAGATGCGCACCATCGCACAGTTCAGTATCCGCGACCCCGACGCCGAAGGTAGCGTTGGTACCGTTGTCCCCGAAGAACACATACAAAGCCTGCAACGACGAGGCAGCGGACAAAGCGGCGCCGCCGGCGCAGCCAGTCTCCGCCGAGGCGAGAGCTCACTCCGCCATAAGGAGAGTCTCGCAAACATGCCCGTAGCAGAAGTCAGCCCGAACGCAGAAATGGGCGATCCTTTACACCTCCATGCACCACCTGAAGCCGTCTACGAACCGGCACGAAACGACGATACACCCACGAACGAGAGACCGCAACCTATCAATTTGAACACGACGTTGAATTACTCACCCCTTGATCCTTACAAAGAAGGACCAGAAGCGGTCGATCTTGGATACTCGCAACAACCCGCCGACTCGGACTGGGGGCACGACTACCAAGCGTATGCCCCACCATCGCATGGATATCCAGAGTTTCCTTCGCAGAGCCATGCATATCAGCCTGATCCAGACTCACCTGTGGAATTGCCGCACCCTCTTGTAGGTGGTGGCTTGAGAGTTGCGAATCGGACGAGTATGACTAGTGAAGAAGGAAACGATTGGGGGTCTGAGGCGCTTAAGCAAATGAATCTGAATAACAACAACAATAAGTGAGAGTTGGATGCGTGAGGAGGTAAGGAGGAAGACTCGTTGACCGGGAGGAAGGAAGGGAAGAGAGTCGATACGGCCCCGCAGCTATCGCTGTTGTACAGAAAGGGAAAGCATTTCATATGGCGTGGGAAGCCAGGGAGGACTCGGCGCCGCTACTAATTGTCTTGGAAATAGCGGCAAGCATTAGAGCATAGCATGGGCGCGCTATCCTATCACGGCGGTTTTACGGAGGTTACGCGTAGTACGGGGATATTTTTTTTCGAAGGCATGCAAGATACCACCACCATCATCGTCATCTATACGGCGCGTACTGCGAGAACGATCTACTCAACTCAACTCCATTCTACTCCACTACTTGGTCTGAAGCTCAAGGTTCCGAGGTGGCTTGACAGGCTGTCACTTTCTCGCTCCTCTTCTGTCCTCTCGATCCGGGCGGCTAGCTACACACTTAGGTCTTAGTTGCCCTGCGTTTGCTGGTTGGTGTGAGATTGAGACTGAGACTGCAACTGCGGAGTTGGGACACCTTGAACCGCTCTATGTACGAAGAAGAAGATAGATTCTAAAGCTAGAGGCTGGAGCTGAAAAGCGCTTCATTCCTGAATTAGGCACGTCTTGTTTGTATGATCATTCGTTCGTAGCTATCTTGCTTGTTTGCTGTTTGCTGTTCGCTGTCGCTTGCGGCCATCATGCAGCCACCTGGTATTTATGCACACACACACACACTCTCTCTCTCACATATCAAAAGTGGGAACAAGGTAAGAAGCCGGGCTGAGCCACCATCAACCACAATCGCCTAATGGAAACTCCTCCATTTTTAACATGCCGCTCAGATAAAAAAAACCAAAAAAAATTCTGCACACACATCCCATTGGACCCGGACCGGCTTTGCGAAGCTCAGCTCGGCTCGGCCTGGCCTACGAGTAAAACCAATACTCGGCCGCGTACTCAACCTGAAACTCGGCGGGCTGGCCGATGCAAGTTTTCGGAGGTTGACCTCCGGCGGTGTTGACTCTGTAGACTTCCTGAAAGTCGCATTGATCTTCGTTTTTGGTCGTTAATTTCAACCACGGGACGCTCCCGTACCCCTTTCCATCCTGGCCCATCACGGCCGAGTCGGGTGCGGCGGTGGCGTTGATCTTTTTGAAGCCGCCCTGGCCGAGAGTGGCGAGAGAGGTGTCGAGGTTGAAGTAGGCGGTGGTTGCGTCGGTGAAGTAGTGGTGGCCGGAGAGATCCCGGTATATGGGGGATTGGGTGTTGATGTTGGTGGGTGTGGGGCACTCGAGGGCGATGTTGGGGATGGTGGAGAGGAGGGTTGGACTATCTGCTGACAGGCAGGTGACGTTGAAGAGGGAGGCGACCGCGCCGGCTGCGACGGGGATGGCGGTGGTGTTGGTTGTGTCGCAGGTGTAATTTTGGGTTCCGCGGCCTACGGCGACGTGGTAGAGTTGGAAGCCTTCTGTTGGGGATGGGAGGGGTTTAGGTGCTGGATTGATGTTAGCTGGGGGGGTTGATGGGAAGTGCGAGGGTGGAAGGGGCTTAAGCACCTTGAGGTAGTTGGACTGAGGCGATGTTGCATTGTGAGACTTCGTTTGCTCGCCCTCGCCATGAGTGTTTTGAGTTGGGCCACCAGTTGTGGAATGTGCGTTTCTCTTCTTGTACGTATGGTGCTGCGGTGGCGATGCTCGTTAATGCGAGCAGTAGGCTCGCTTGTGTGAACAACATCGTTGCTGTATGTATGTATGTATGTATGTATGTGTGTGAATGTGCTGTGTGTGTCTTGTAGCTGTGATCGATCTGGATCTTCGTTGACCGGTGGTCAGCGGTCAATGTCTTTGGTGTCGACTATTCCTTCGATCAAAGGTTGTTGATGTTGTTCGCGGCTGCTGCAACAAACGCAAAGTCGACGAAAAGCACAGAAAGTGAAGGTACCAACAGCAATAGTAACGTCCCACACCTCACATTCGTTGCAAGCGCTTCCTCACATTCTATATACATGGCTGACTTGCCGGCGCATGTGTACAACCATGCAGTACATTCATCTGCGCCATTAGCCGCCCGACATGGAAATAGCAACAAAATTTACTCCACATCCGAACATTTTGGCTCAAGCTTCCCGCCCACGCCGCCTCTGGTTCCAGTCCCAGCACTTTGGTTATATGCAGCGCTAGACAAGGGTCTTGGGCTTCTGCCACGCGACTTTCGAACGATTCTCTTTACATGTCGAGTTTTGACCTTGATGATGAAGACACGCAAGCTCCATCCTCGTGGAGTAAGATCATGGCAGCGTCTTACTGCATCGCGGCAGTCATCCTTGGACTCCGGAGATTCAGCACTCATGCAAGGCCTCTCACCCTCATCATCGCATGGCATCGCATTCATCTCGGAGACGGCCGCCCGAAGATCCACCTGCACAGCTCTGCATCGACCTGCATGCATCTTAGTCGCGAACAGAAAAGCAGCATAATTTACCCACATTCAACCAGATTGATCGAGCTATTGTTGGCAAATTACTCGCCACCTCAGACCAATGAGCTCCACCCTGGCGCTTACAGGCCCAGGGGGCTGCGGAGATGGCTGGCTTTCGAGCACCGTCCGAGTTGACGCCCTCCGACCTCTGCGTTTCAGGCCAGCCTTCAACATCTGCTGTGTTACCAGCGGCCCGCAGCGATTGCGTTGCTGCGATCATCTCGTGTCCAATGAGACGCCAGACGAGTGCCGGGGGAGCTGTGCAGATACCGGAAACGTATTGACGCAGCGTTTAGCGGGAGGGAAAGTATGGTTTCTCCAGGAGTGTAAGCTGGGCCTGTCGTCCATATCGGACCCTCAACAGTCCAGACACGTGAGAGAATGGCAGTAAATTTGGCTCGTCCGACAGCGTTAGTGGCGAACCTGTGGAGTTCACGACATGGAGTCCTCGGAGGAGTTCCCTCAATCCCCTTTGACGTTGAGGTCTTAGCCTCTGTTGCACCAGCGCTTCCGGTTCAGACGGCAGTCCAATATGTCGTGGATGCGCAAGCCTTGGAAGAGGTCGTTCAGTAGAGTGGAAACCCGCTGGTAACATTGGGTACCAGGAAGTGGCAACCGTGGCTGTCATGACATCTGGTTCTGCACGACACTGCATCTGACTCGAACGTGGTTGGTTCATGCTTCTGTCATCGGTCGTGGAGGGTTGTACTTCATCTGCACTCAATCGTACATCATCGTTCATCACCCTCCAGCTTGGAAACCCTCTTGCTCCCACTCTCCATGCCCAAGATCCGCCCCTCCTCCAGTCCCAGCATTGGCAGCGGCTGCAGCTCCAGAGCCCGCGATCGTGCTGGCCGACAAGTGACTGGCATGTTTCTCAATGTCGGAGGCTCCCATCCAATAGAGCATCCCAAACACCAGCAAGTGCAAGGCCAAGCAATACAACGCAAACAGGTTCCTGCTCGTGCGGGTCGCCAGCACCATGCGCGTGATCTGGAAGATGACGCGCTCGGGCAAGCTCATACGTTTCAGGGCTCTGGCGCTTTCTCGGCCACGGAAGGCGGCGAAGGGGGATATGTTCTGCTCGTAGGCCGATCTGTATCGATCGAGCGAGAGTCCCGAGGGTGTGTCGGCAGAGCCGACGTGGACTGTTGATGCATTTGGATTTGAGCCGTATGCAGCGCCGGATGAAGCTGGCTGGCCTCTGTTATAGGTGGACACGTAGCGTGTCTTCTCGTACAGGTTCAGGTTGTCCCTTTGCAGCGATGCTACTTCTGATCGCAATGATGATACGACTTGATACTGCTTCTGCAGTTCTGTCTCGAGCTCGCCGATTTTCTTCTTGAAGCGATCGCGCTGTGCTGTCACCATCGGCAGTATACCCGATCCACCACCGACTGGCTCGCCTGCCCGAAGAGACTCCAGCGTTGGACTGCCAGCGCCAGATGACCCAGGCTCGAAGCCGCCGATGATGGACGAGGTGGGCGATGTACCACCCCTACCTCGTCGGCTGCCATATTGCGACTTGGGAAAGCGTGAGGTGTATGTCCCAGCTACGGACATGGTCTCGAACGCATTTGAGGCCTCCTGCTGGGCCTTCTGGAGGTCGTTCTCCAATGTCGCGTTGAGGTTACGCGCCTTCTCAAGATCCATTTTTGTGCTTGAGAGGTCTTCTTGCAGTTGCTCCAACCTTCGCTTTAGCTCTTGGTGTGAGACACGAAGCTCTGTTAGCTCATTGCTCAGCTTCTTGTTTCGTGCAACCAGCAGCTGCTCCAGACTTTCGCCTTTTGTTGACCCATCTGCATGTGAAACGTCTTCATCGACACCATCGATGCTTGAGAATTCGATAGCTCGTAGCATGTCCAGCTCGCGCTTGATTTCATCGTAGTCACTCCATCTCTCGACCTTGCTTTGCAGATTATCCCGATCAGCCTTCAGTGACTTGAGTTCCCGTTCCACTCCTCGGAGTCTCGTCTCTACTTCATTCCTCGCTGCATCCTTGTCCTGGCGTGCTGCATCTAGCTTACGCAGAAGAGACGTGTTCTCGGACCGCAACCTCAGGAATGAAGGATCATCCTCCACTGCCGTACTCCTGGCCGAGCTGTTCGACTGACTTGTAAATTGTGCCAGCTCCATGCGCAGCTGTTCATTTCTTGCCTCCACTTCAGCTAGTCGAATGTTCACCTTCTCGAGTTCAGAGTTGGCGATCTCCAGCTCTGCTGCTGTGGCACTGCTGCGAACGACATCTGCGGTGTCTTCGCCAGACTTCTCAAGCCGCTGCGACACTTCATAATTCGCCTTGAGCTCTTTCAAAAGGCGATCCTGGTTCTCGACCTTCTCTTCGAGACTTCGCTCTTTCGATGTCCAGTTGTCCTCCTTCTCTTTGAGCACGGCAGACCACGACTCTTCCACTTCCTTGATCCGACTATCTTGGGAAGCTTCGAAAGACTGTCTCTTCCCGCGCTCTTCCTCCAGCTGTTTCTCAGTCTCCTCCAGCTCGTTGTTCAGCGTTGACACCTGCTTATGTAATCTTTCGTTCTCCGACTCCAGCTTCGGTACCACCTCATCCGCCGTGACCAGCGAGTCAATGGAGGCCTCGAGTAGAGGATATGGATCTGGTGCTTCAGACAAGGGCGAGTATGCTTGCATGAACGCTGCTGAGACTGCTTTGCTCTGGTTGGACAGTAGATCGATATAGCCTTGATACATCTTGAGCAGATCCTTGATCTCAGCCAGCTTGCCAGTGTCGTCCAGCTTCCGGAATTCCTTGGTCTTGGTCGCAAGCTCTTTCCTTTGCACAAGGGATTCCTTCTGCTGGTTGACTATATCTGCAGCAGTGGTGTCCAGGCTGGAGACGAGCTTGGTCAGGTCCAGTGATCGCCATGCTGCTACCGCTTGCTGGAATTTGTTGCCTGTGTCGGTGGATGTTCTCGCATCGCCATCGTGACTGGCTTCCGCCGTACCGTTCTGAGCATGGTTCGCGCCCTCGATGGTGTAGTCCTCATCGTGCTCTTCTGTCGTCCCGACCATCTTCACGGCCGCATTACTTCCCCTGCTCCAGGCCGCGCGTTGTCCTTTGTGTGGTGGTGGAGGTGGTCAAGAGCTTTGCCAGTGATTGGGATTGATACGTACTCGGCGCCAGTGTAGTTGTGAGTAGCGACGCGTGTGTGCTCAGAGTACGGCGATCGTGGTGTTGGTGTAGGTCACAATACTGCGGACAATACGGACGTGTCCTTTGGGAACACCACACCACGCCTCGGAGGTGAAGCTGTGGGGAACATCCAATGGCTCGCCGAAGGATTGCATGTGAAGGCAGCACCTCAGATCTGAGCCTCTCTCCTACATGAACATCCCAATGGGTCGGTGATACTTACTAGCAAAAGCTTCAGCGCAATGATCGAACGAATCTGGCTGCTATGGGATCTATAGATGGTTCCGATGCAGCAATATCCTACAACCAGGATGGCACGCCTGGAAGCTATACACTTCGCGAGCTGATCCGACATGTCCCACTGTCTACTGGCGACGACGGCGTGCAAGCGCATATCACCTGTGTAGATGCGTGGAATGGCAATTTGTATATTGGCACATCCGCGGGAGAAGTGCTGCACTATGTATCCATCCCACCAGATGCATCCGACGAGGGCGGCCAGCCGAGCTACATGTTCGCGACCAAGATCGAGCCTACCTTCAACACAGCGCAAGAGGGAGCAGAAGCTGGCGTGAAACAAATACTGCTGCTACCCAACGTGAGCAAGGCGTGCATAGTCTGCAACCAGACCCTCACCTTCTACACCCTCCCAGAGCTGAGTCCTGCGTATGGGGGCATCAAGCAGGCGAGCTGTTCATGGGTCGGTGGGCTGGATAAGGATGTGTCCGGCCAAGAGAATGGAAACGGTACAGTCGTAGTCATCTGTCTCCGACAAAGACTGCGATTGATTCGCATGAAGGAAGATGGGACACGACCAGAGAAGGTCAGAGACATCGAGCTTGGTGGTATCACAGTGCTGGAAAGACGAGGAGATCTTGCATGTGTTGCAGATGGGCAAATATACTCCTTGCTAGATGTTGTCAATCATCGCAAGAACGAGCTCTTTTCTGTCTCCTCGTTGAGCATACCACCGCCACCCGAACAAGAGAGACTTGTGCCACCGCTACAGAATCGTCCAGCCGCGCGGAGCTTTTCCTCCCGAAGTCCTGTGCGGCAAGGTCGGGCCCACCAAAGAAACATCAGCTTAGGGGGGAAGCCACAAAGCAATGATCGTCTGCAGCCCGACAGCACTTCGCCCTGGCCGACACGAACTTCATCGCGGCGAGACGAGTCTTCAGCTGCACCCTCAAGCAGAGAAGAGAGTCCTTCGGAACCACCACCCGAGCCTGCATCGCGAACATCGCAGGACTCGCAGCCCGTGGAAGACACTAAACCATCCCGACCCATACCTCCGCATGTTCTGTCACCGACACCCAACGAGTTCCTGCTGACGACTGGCACCAAACTGGAAGACCCTGGTGTAGGCATGTTTGTCAACCTCGACGGCGACGTCGTTCGTGGGACAATGGAGTTCAGCAGCTACCCAGAGTCAGTCGTTCTGGATGGTACGGGTCATTCAGCGACAGCCACGTCACCAGAGATGGATAGCCAAGAGGGCTACGTTCTTGCTGTCGTGCGAAGACAACACGAAGGGGCAACAAAAGTCTGCATCGAAGTACAGCGATGGGATGTCGATCCAGGTGAAGCTCATCGAAGCAAGGAATGGCTGACTGTGGCATCGACACAAGAGAACGCCGCACACGACTTCTCTACTCGTGGCATCGGCCTACGGAATGCTACCACATCGGCGGAGCTTACTACAGATGGTGTGTCATCAGGACTGAGGTTGAGACGACTGATCATTGGTGACAATACGGATGATGCCACCGATGGGCCGCGAAACGAGGAAGAAGACAAGCTTGCCGCACGTTTCGCGCATGTTCAAGCAAATGTCCTGCTATATGCTAATGACAAAGTCTCCTGGATAGCAAGAACGCCTTTCATCACACAGTTAGACCGGCAACTGGACGCGGCCATACAGCAGTCAAAAGACAATCAGTTGTCCATCGACGTGCCGACCGTGCAAAGCGTGGTCAATAGCATTCGCGGCCAGGAGCCTCGGGATGAGCTGGAGTTTCTCACTCTGACATACATCCGACAGAAAGCTGCCATACTTCTTTTCGGGAACCTTGTGCTGCAGACGATCAGTGGTGTGATCTCCTACGAACATGACAAGCGTCGTACTGAAGACGCTCTGGTGGCGGGCGAGATTGACCCTCGCATAGTTCTGACTTTACTGCCACCTCTTGACCAAGAGATCGTCGAAGGAAAGCACGGAATGTGGATGCCTCAGGGACTTCGAGACACTGTCGACAAACTTCGAAGGAGCTTCGATGCCAACGAGCTGAAGCGCGACGTCAAAGGATCCTATGGCGACAATCTATTGAAGCTTATCAAGCAGTATTTGATGGTCTGGCGAAAGAAGAAGGGCTTCGGAAGTGTTGCCGATGAAGCATCAGTGTTCCAAACTGTGGATGCAGCTTTACTTCATGTCCTGTTCATGCTCGATCAGCACAGTCCTCGAGGACCGGCTACGCCAGGCACAATACGTGAGGAGCTCAATCAGGTAGTCGACAAGGGTGTGGATTGCTTCGACAGAGCTGTTGCGCTGTGTGAGCAGTTCCAGCGGCTTTACGTTCTGAGTCGCCTTTACCAAAGCCGCAAACTGGTGTCGGAAGTCTTGGTCACCTGGAAACGCATCGTCGAGGGCGAGAACGATGCTGGCGGTGAAATGATCGAAGGCGAGCACGATATCCGGCGGTATCTGGCGGTGATCAGGGATGCTACCCTTGTCAAAGACTATGGCGCATGGCTTGCGCATAGGAATCCCAAGCTTGGTGTACAGGTCTTCGCTGATGACAAAAGCAAGATTCGCTTCCAGCCTGAACAGGCAGTGGCGATTCTTAAGGAGAGAGCGCCAGGCGCTGTGAAAGACTACTTGGAGCATCTTGTCTTCGGCAAGAAAGACGTCGAATACATCAACGACCTCATCGCGTTCTACTTGGACACCGTATTGCACCAGCTGAAACATTCCCCGGAGTCCAGAAGCACACTCGTGCAGTCATACGAGACGTACAGAGCACTGCATCCACCGAAGCCAACGTATCGAGAGTTCATCACCGACAATGCCATGGAGGCGGAATGGTGGGAGAATCGCCTACGCCTACTGCAACTTATTGGTGGAAGTAACGGCGCAGCATCACAATACGATGTTCATACTCTAGGCGAACGACTCGCACCTTACAGCAACGAGCTAGTACCGGAGATGATCATTCTCAACGGCAGAGAAGGCAAGCACGAGGAAGCCCTTCGACTTCTCACGCACGGCCTCGGCGACTATGACACTGCAATCCGCTACTGTCTCCTCGGCGGCTCTAGTATCTTCCATCCCAGCTCGGGCCTGGTGCCAGATCAACCACTTCCCAGCAAGGAACGACAGTCAAGCCTCTTCCAGTATCTGTTGAACGAATTCTTCAAAATCGAAGATCTGAGCGAACGACTCGAACGTACTGCCGAGCTCCTGGAACGCTTTGGTGGATGGTTTGATGTAGCACAGGTTCTGGACTTGATACCCGAGGACTGGTCAGTCGAGTTGATTTCCGGATTCTTGGTGCACGCTTTTAGACGGTTAGTCAGAGAGAGGAACGAAAGTGACATTGTCAAGGCGTTGTGTAGTGCGCAGAATTTGAGACAGAGTGTCGAGTTCATTGAGAAGACGGAGGCGGTCGGACCTACTGTGGTGCATCCGCAGGTTGAGAACGTGGGATGAAAGAAGGAGAAGGTAGAGAAGTACAAGATGTTATGATGTGATGAAGAGCCATGGCGCACTGTGCATCCCAGGCCATGACCATTGGACTCGTTGAGCGAGGGCTCTAGCCGCTGGCATGCTCGTTCATTCTGTTCCGCAGCGTGACGTGATGCTTGGAGCCGCCACCTCAAACGACAGTGACTTTACGTCCTAGAGGCATCCTCACTCCCCCACTTCTACAAAGCCGCACCACGAGTTGAACAGAATAGGCACGAAAAGCCAGCGAGTACTATCGACGGCGTTCATCGTCGCCGACGGAGCTTAGCTCCTCCAGAAGTTTCGGATGGTTGTGGATGATCATGGTTGATGGGGAATGAGGTGAGCCTGTGCATTTTCGCGACTAAAGGCGGAAGTGCAATGGAAGGTAGGAAATTGTGATGGAAGACAGTGGAACATGAAAGAAAAGAGAGCTGTAGAGGAAGAAGCTTGTATTTTAAGCGATAAGCAAAATTGGAAATCGAGATCGGCGCAGCCTTGTTGCATATGATTACGACGCTAGCGCCTGGCATCTCAACACAGCTAGAGCGTCGAGACATTACCGCCGCTTCGCACAGCACGACAAAATCAGGATAAAGTGCAAGATCTAAAAGTGCTTGTTATAGCAGAGCCTCGTGAGTCTCAGAGAAGTGCACACCTGAACGCTGTGCTGTATTCGCCATTTTGAGGACAAAACCAAACGTTGTCATACCTTACCGTCCTGTCCTCACAACTCCCAAAGAACCAAGTTTAAAATGCAGCCTTCCTTCCTCCTCCCTCTTCGCCTCCACCATTCATTGCTCTACCAAAGCCCCCTGTATAGTACTCTTCTCAAGCATCCCAGCAACAACAACCCACCATGAAAGCCCCAACCCCCAACTGCAGCCCAAACGCACAAGCATCGGCGCAGCCAGCACCAGGCCCTTCTCAAGCAACGAAAGCCGCACCACAAAACACCAACAATTCCCATAATCTACAAGACGTCCTGACCATGATCACCCCTCCAAAAACTGCACGAGACCCCATTTCCGATCCATATCCCGACCGCGCCCGGTCTCGGCTGCCCTACTTTTCCCGTAGACCACCACCCAGCTTCAGCGGTCCGGATATTGAGGCACTGTATCTGGAGAGATACGGTGTGCATCTGTCGCATGCGACGATATCTGGCAAGACGGATAAGCGAGATCGAGGGAATCGGGTGAGAAAGTTTTTCAAGGGGATTTGTGGAGGGTTTTGATGGTCGTGGACACTGGGGTGCTCGGAATCTAGAGGGAGAGGGAGGAGAGGTGGAGGGAAGGTGTGCAGGGAATGGAAGAGAGGGGAAGAGGAGGATGGGGAGCTTTGAGTGGAGGGAAGGGGATGAGGTCAGAAAGGGGTGGATGACTGGGTTGAGGCGTGAACGTCTGTGTCCTAGTGCCGTTAGAAGAAAAAGAATTTGGTGGCATGAAGTGATTAGCAAGAGTCGTACTGAGCTTGCCGAAGGTTGAGATTGGATATTGACCATTATTGAGTTCCTCTAATTGCACTTGATGATCTGGCCGACTCGGGGTGAAACAAGGTGATGCACGAGCACTCGATACAAATTGCGCCTCGCATCGGTATCGATGGCTTGTTGTAGTTATTAGGCGCACCAAACCAAAATCCAGTCCTCCTACGCCTCGCTCAGGATTCTGATATTTCCGGTAACGATTCATCTAACCTCAACCGCCAATCAGAGTATAGTTGGTACCACCTTGCCTTATCCAAGCCGCCTTGGCTGTGACATCAAGCCTTGCCTCAATGTCAGATAGCTGACATTGCCTCAATCTGTGTGCGAGCTTGCTGACCGCGAACCGCTAGACGCGGTCATTGGGTCCAGGATGCGAACGGCCTTGAGAATACGTTGGCTTGCCAAGCGGAGTGTGGTTCGCATTGCCTTGCTTTGCCTCCTCCTTCTTCTTCCGTTTCAGCTCTCTGCCAATTTCTGACAGCTCACTCGGCAATTTCAACATTCCCGTCGTCGCTGGATCGAAGCCTGGTAAATAACTGTAATCACCTCCAGCGCGCCTTTTCCTGTCCCTGGTTCCACCTTCGGAGACTACTTCGGCATTTGACTCTTCGCATTTATAGGTTTCGGCGGGCTCGATTGGCCCTGCGTGGTCCTCGATTGATTGCACAGGCTCCGACGACTCTTCTTCCTAGTAAGGTCGTCCGCCTCTGCCTCCATATCCACCGCCACCACCATACCCGCCTCTGCTTGGAGGATAGCCACCACCAGGCGGTCTTTCACCTCTGCGCCAGTCCCCGGGCGGTGGTGCAGCACCAAAGCCACCCCCACCACCTCTTCCTCCGCCATATCCTCCCCTGTAGCCACCACCTCCACCTCGTCCATAGCCATTTCCGTAGCCATTGTCTCGTGGTGGTGGCGGACCTCGTGGTCCACCAAAGTCTCTGGGAGGGCCTCTCGAGCTCGGCGGTGGCAGAGGCGCGACTCTACCGTCACTTCCGGGAGGGTAGATCGAGCATGCAACGTAGTCGCCAATCACGAACCTCGCCTCCGCTAAAGTCTTGTGCGAGTCTCCTTCCAGTTGTAGCTCTTCTTCCGCATCACCGTTGTCCTGCAACTCGGAGCTGTTGCCTCCTATGACCACCGACCCTAGTGGCTTATCGATCCATTTCCCTCTGTTGCCTTCCACGATTGTTGCTCTCGTGTCGGGGAAGATTAGTTTGAAGACCAGCCTCGTGCCCACTGCAGGTGTCGGAATCACGCCTTCTGGTAGTACGGAGGTGAAGAGTGCTGTGAGCTCGCCAAGGGTACAGTTCGGCCATGTGTAGATCTGGACGCTTTGTTGCCGGATGTTGCTGGGTAGGAGCGAGCTATAGTCGCTTATGCCGGTGGTATCAGCCGGTGGAGCGACGGAGAATTCCCATGGGTCCAGAAGGCGATTCTGGCGCCAGAAGAGTCGCAGAAGGAAAGGTGCCGTTGTCGCGCGATCGATATTACTTTTGGCATCTGGTTGGAGAGACATTTGGAAGTAGTCGAGTGGGCGACGACCGTCGTGTACGGGTGTTCGATAAGAATCCTATAGTACCGATGAATCGCTCATGCTGTGGCTGTGGAGTGTATGCCTCGGCTATTTCATGAGCTGTATTCGTGTATATTTGTGTATATTGTGCAAGTCAATGTCAACGTGAAGCTGCGCGCTAAGCTCCCACCTGTAGCTAACTTCTCGCTTCGGAGGCAGCTCCGAACCAGTCACATTGGGAGCGCATGCTTAGCTAACATTTCCTTGAATCAGTAGCTCTTTCTGTGTTACATGTCAGTAATATCAACATCATTACCAGTCGAGATGGACTTTGCGAGCTTGATGAAGTCGCAAATCTCTTCTGGGGCAGCCAAGAAGGAAGATGGCTCCAAGCAGTATCTCAAACGATCAGAAGTGGAAGCACAGCGACAGGCTGATTACCAGCGAGAACAAGAAGAGCTGGAGAGGGCGAGGGCGGAGAGAATCGCCAAGAAGCGGAAGCGAGAGGAGGAAGAAGCTGCGAAGAATGCGGCACGTGAAGAGAAGCGAAAGCGGCTAGCAGAAGAGGGCAAGCGAGTGCAGGAGGAAGAAGCAGAGGCGGAAGAAAGAGCACGAAGGAAGAGGTTAGGATTGCCAGACTTGCCTCCAAAGCAGGTTGAGCATGGTGAGGGCGCCACGCTCAAGGATGGAGAGGAAGATCTATCCGAGGAGGAATTACTGGTGAAGCTTTCAGACATGGGCGAACCGCGCTTCCTGTTCGGCGAAGACCACCTACAACGACTACGACGATACCGCAAGCTCAACGCATTGGCTCTGGCACCGAAGCCCAGCAACGGACCCATACCGACCATCATCCCACTCGTGCCAGAAGCGGACATGAAAGTGCCTGAAAACGTACCTAAAGACCCGGAAGCACGAAAGTTTCTCCTCCAGCAAGTCGCTAGCTACTTCGACATGCTCCTGTCAGAATGGCAGATTGCTCTGGCACGGCGAAGCAAAGAGGTCAAAGATTCCATGACTGGCAAGCAGGCCTTCAATTCCTTCGCCGCGGCTCGCGATAACTTACGGCCACTCTTCAAGAAGCTTGAAGTCGAACACAAAGAACAAAGCCCGAATGCCAAGGAAACCGACGGCATTCCAAACAGCTTGCTTGCTCCAGTCTTGGAGATTGTGCACCTTGCACAACTGAAGCGATATGTGAACGCCAATGATGCGTACCTTCGTCTCTCGATTGGTAAAGCTGCGTGGCCTATTGGTGTGACCATGGTGGGTATTCACGAGCGTAGCGCTCGAGAGAAGTTACATGGCGAGAACACCCAGGCACATATTCTTTCCGATGAGACGACGCGGAAGATGCTGCAGGGTATTAAACGATGCCTGAGCTTCGCGCAGACTCGCTGGCCGCCGGACGATATCGGGCAGCTGATGGGCTGAAATACCTGTCGAAAAAGAGAGGCATATAATTCCGATGTCGCATACCCTCAGTTCAGTATTCCTACTTACAGCAGCAGTCGGCACGCTCGACTCTGCAAGAGGATTCGGACAGGCGAAGCGTAACTCGTGCCAAGAAATCCGACCGGCATTAAGCGCCATGGATTTAGACAAATGGACCGTCCTAAAAAAAGGGCTGTAACTCCACTTCGCTATCCACGCTCCACCTAGGGTTCAAGAACATGCACCACGACAAGAATACCCGGCTCCATAAGTACGAGGAAGGATCATACGGCCTGGACCAACGTTGGGTAGCTTGAATGCCTGATATTGCTGTACGAGAAGGAATAACACCCCGACTCACGCGTCCACAAGCTAGTGACCTCGGAAGTATTTCAACCCGTAATCGTCAGTCCTCGTTGCCAGTCACTCGACCTCATTTCACCTCGCCATGAAGCTCGCGCGCTGGACCTCTGCTCTCACAGCTTTGGCCTCGTGCCTCGCCACCCAAGCTACAGCCCAAGATGTCTTCGCTCATGTCATCGTCGGAAACAACGGCGCCTACACCATCGCCGACTGGACCTCTGACATTCAGCTCGCCGCCGAATATGGCATCGATGCCTTCGTCCTTAACATCACACCACCCCTCGCCGGCACGACTGCTACACAGATCAGCTACGCCTTCCAAGCAGCCAACAACCTCATCAATGGCGGTACCGGCTCTTTCCAACTCTTCTTCTCCTTCGACTACCTCGGCAACGGCATGCCCTGGCCCAAAGCAGACGTCATCTCTATCTTGAATGATTATGGTCCAAACGGCGCCTACTTCCTCGCCGACGGCAAACCTCTCGTCTCAACCTTCGAAGGACCAAGCAACAGTGATATCAATGAATGGGCCGAGATCCGCTCCGCAGTCAATGGAGGCATCTACTTCGTCCCGGACTGGACTTCCCTCGGTCCTAACGGCTTCTCGCCAGACCTGGTAGATGGCACTTTCAGCTGGGACATGTGGCCCAATGGTCCCAACGACATCACAACCGAAGCTGACACGGCGTGGTCCTCCATTGCAGGGAAGTCGTACCTGATGGGCGTCTCGCCCTGGTTCTACACCAACCTCCCCAGCTACAACAAAGCCTGGGTGTGGCGAGGGGACAACATGTGGTTCCGCCGTTGGGAGCAAACCAAACAAGTAAAGCCACGCTTCGTCGAGATTGTAACCTGGAATGATTTCGGTGAGAGTCATTATATTGGTCCCATTGTTGGCGCGAGCATTCCGCCCGGGGCGGAAGCCTATGTTGACGGCATGCCGCATACGGCGTGGTTGCAGACGTTACCGTATCAAATTGCGGCTTACAAGAACTCTTACGATGCGAGCAATCCCGCTCCAGTCGTGGCTGCGGGAGAGGAGAAGATTGTCTTCTGGTACCGCACCAGCCCAGCTTCTGCAGGCACCACGGTTGCAACTGGTAACAACTGTCCGTCCGCTATTAACATCAATGGATATCAGACTTGCTATTCCCCAGCTGAGATATTGGAGGATGAGGTATTCGCTATTGTGTTGGCGTCGAGCGCCAGGACGGCAAACATCGCTATCGGGAACGCGGCGGCTGTGCAGTATCAGGTGCAGGCTGGGATCAACTTCATCTCGCAGCCGTTCGATGGCAAGACTGGAGTCGTAAAGGTTAGTATGGGAAGTTTCAGTGGTGAGGGACTTGCCATTACGGCGCAGCCTGCGAGTGGTGTTGCGAATTTCAATGCTTGGGTTGGATGTGCTGGTGCTTGCTCTTAGAAACCATATCTCAGCTCAAGCCTGATCAGAACACAGCCCTCATGTCCCAGCGAACCCACCACCAGCAGAACCTCAATCTCCCTCCGTCCTCGTCGCCGCAGTGATATCCCGAATCACCCGAACAGCATGTTTCAATCCTGCCATCACCATCTCCATCTCAACTCTCTCAATCTCCTACTCCGTTCTCTCCTTCTCTGGAGAAGAGGTTCTCCTGTAGTACACATGTGGACCCTTCGGAACTACAAGCTTCTCGCGCAGGAAGTCGCGATACTGCTGAAGCCGTTTGCGATATAAGCCCAGCGTCTCGGCGCGGATTGCTTTGTAGGTCAAGAGCAAGGGCGGCGGTTCTTACGGCTCGAGCCAGATGACACGGGCGCATGCTGGTGCGGACGGCTTGAGTAATGGTATGAGTTTGGTGCGTGGGAGGTTGATGTTTGCTATGTAGAGGTCCCAGATGTGGAGGCGCAGTCCGGTTGGGAGGTGGAGGAGGTGGGATGGTGCGGTGATGGTGGCCATGGTGTGTGGTGCAAGCGGCGGTATCATGGACTGGTGACGGGTTAGCTGGGTCTCAGGGCTCGGGAGCAACGGACTCTACCTGTCTCGATGAGTATGGATACAAGTACTGAACGCGGCAAGTTTTTTCCAGGGCTGAGGTGCAAGCCTTGTGAGTGGCGTGAGATGTTCTGGAAAGATCACGGTCGGGGAAGTCAGGAAGGAGAAAGATGAAGCGCGGCGTCTTGGATACGATGCAGCTATCTATCAAGAGGCTCTGCCTAGCTTCTCATATGTTAAATGTCACATCCGTGTGAGTGCAAAGCTTCGTCTGATACCCATCCAATGCTACGGATCGCCTGCGATGTTGGAACTTCTAACCTTCTGCCAGCCTTCATCTCCCGATCGACCTTCCTCGACACCCTATCAAGATCCCCCAGCCTCGCCGTCAGAGCAGGCTGTCTCGCGGCCTGCCTCCCTCACTGACCCGGGCCCCTCTAGTCCCTGGATCCTCTGCACTATTACCTCGCGGTACACATGGAGCGGTCCGCGGTATGCCTCAAGTGCTTCGGCTCGGATCTCCTTGGCGACACGTTATAGTGGCGGCTGTTGATATGGCACGAGACATAACTTTGTGACTTTGATGGCCCCTAGTGTAGAATCTCCGATGTTGCTGTTGCGCCACTTTGATGGGGAAGGAAACGGGATTTCGGTCATGCAGGAGTCTCAGATGAGAAGGCGAGGTTCGGGTGGGTCCCGGATGGTCGAATGGGGTCGATTGTGGTCATGTTTGCTTGTGGTGATGATTATGGAGATGATGTATTTGGGAGTCGCGAGTACTGGCATGATTCTTTTGATGGCGTCGCGAGTCAACGGGTTGAAAGAGGTCTCTGGACCGCAAGCTGGCAGTCACTTCCGAGTCGTGACTCGAGGTAATCCTGGATTTTGCAGGAGTAACAACGGAGAGCGTTGACCGAAAGGAGGTGGACGGACGTGTTTGCTCAGCTCCAAGCATGAGCTCTGCGTCACCACCTCAATCTTGCCATTCGAGCTTTCGGTGATAGCTCAACAAAGAAACCACTACTAAGGCGCTGCAAACAAACTCTGCCAAGCCTTAACAAAGCAGATAGCTACTATCGCATCGGGAATAAGTTGAGAGGTCCGGTGTTGGTAAGCAAACAAGTCGACCTTGTTCGTTTGTTGATCCGTCTGGCTATCACTCCTGTTCGCACGCACAATTCCTAGATTGCTCCTTCGCCATCTCCAGCTCCACGTACCAAGTCGCTTCACCCAATCTCTTAAGCTTAGTCTGCTCGCACTTGATGTGGTTGTGTGGTGGCTTCCGCTCCTTGCGCGTTTCCTGCATTGCTCTGAGCGTAATCTCCAGCTCAGCAGTGACCTGCTTGCATGTTTGTTGCAGCCACCTCAAGGAGACTTTGAAAGCCTTCACACGTATGAGCCGGAGGTTGACGCTGGTTGTTTGACATGATCGATGCATCTTCGCGCTGACTGCTTCCTCTCCGTGCCCTTTCGCTCTCCCGGGGGTCTGAAGTTGGTGACGCAGTGCTTCCAGATGATGAGGCGCGGTATGGGCGGTCAACTAAAGAGATTACAGCGAGTGTCGCTCAATGAGGTCTGAGATGATATGCAAGGTGTTGGTGCGGGTCTGGCATAGAGTTAGTCTCGAGGATGAACTAGCTTCGCCACTTCGAACTATCTTGATCTTATAGAGCCGCTACGCACGAGCTTCGTGGGAAGTGCCATCTCATGAGATATATGGTGATAATCCCTTTGGTATTAAAGGCGTGCAGGTGTTATTGCTGACCTGGACTAGGTGGTGACGGATGTTTGAGTGGCAAATGTTCCAGGAGCTTGGTCAAAGTGATGACACCTCCCGGACCTACTCCATCAGCAGTCTTGTAGAGCATCAATCTTGACTCTCTCTTTCTCGGCCTTCGTAATCTCATTCTTCGTGGCCACCAGTTGCATCTTCATCCTCTCGAGCGTCATCCTATGCGGCCGCATGTCGGGAATCCAATCGACCTTCCGCTGCACTCGATACTCATGCTCTCGCAAGCGCTTAAGATATGTATCCCAAGCGTCGTGACGCATAGTTCTACAGGCCTGTAGCAGTGGCGGTAGTCGGTAGGGTATGCGGTTGGCAATGGGTCCTGCTTTCTTACAGTGCCTGGCGTTTCGCCACCGAGGAATAACTATACTACGCATGTAGTTTTCCGCGATCATGACGCGCAGCTCTGTCGGTAGTTCGAGGAGGTAGCATCGAGATTCAGTGGTCTGTGGCGTGTCTGACATATTCCTGATTGCCAGTAGTGATGTGATCATTGTATGTGAGACTGCCAGGAAGTGCTGTCGAGGCAGCAAGAAGCTGAACCTGCATGCACCTCCTTCTGAAACCCCTCCGCCGCTTCTACTTCGGCTCGATTGACCCTCATACAAAAGTTCATGCTGACACATCAAGCGAACATCATGCGATCATGAAGCGATGAAACGACCCACAAGGAACTCCTGTACGATTCACCATCAACTTCTGTTGTAAGGGAAAATCGAGCCGGGGAGCTAAGTCGTAGTGGTTCAAGATAGGCTCTCCCTTGCAGAATCTCTCGATGACAAGGGGCTTGGGGATACAGTCCTGTGTATAGTCTATAAAATCTCTGTCAGCTTGCTATACTGGATAGGACGTGTAAGCAAGGACTATTCTACTAGAAAGGGCATTGCACATCGACAGGGGTTGTAAGAACTCTGCACAGGACTGTATCATGACACGAGTTGTGTAAAAAGCAGTTTATGTTTTTCTTACCCTTAGTAGCATACAAGTGACAAGAGGTTTTTTTGCTGTTCGGCAGGTCGGAGGGTCGAGTGTCATTAGATCAGTGTAATTTTCGTTTCGCCATTTTGGGACGGTCGCTAATTCAACTCCGTGGGGTACATGTGAATGCCAAGCTTGACCGAGATCCTAGCCCTCCTGAACTCACTCATCGTCCGAGGAGCTCACGAAGTAGGTGCTATACTACTTAGACGACATGTAAGGTACAGAGAGGTATGATAGAGTCCCTCAGCCTTTGACACTATTGCTTCATGTGAACTGCGTTTCTGTACACATTCGACTTCTTTGACGTAATCACACCACACATTCCTGTACTTCTGACCGAGAAGCATCGATCCAGCGCTACGAGTAGTCAAGTCTAGCGCATAAGATTACCATGACTGCTTCGGATCACTTAACAAAGCTACGTCGCGCTTAACATCTTGGCCAGTAGCGGCCAGCCTTTGGTGATCCAGAGCGTTGGTACCATGACATATCTCTCTCCTTCGTTGAAGACGATAGTGATGATCCTTTTCATACTGCCAAATATGTCATGATTTGTCCGGAGGAGCACTCGTTCTCCGCAAGCAGAAGCACAAAGACCAATAAACATGGCCGCCGGATCCGGCATTGGAGACAATAACAAAGAAATCTTTTACTCGTGATACAATATATCTTGGAGCATGGAGAGGCGTCCCAACATTTGTGAAGCAGCCGACAAGATGGCCTGCGACGATCAACCCAACCATACACCACCCTGGCCAGCCGGAACCACACTCGCTCAACGGGCGGTAGTTCCGCACATCGGATGCCATGATGCTTCTCGAGCTCCTTGTAGCTCTAAGCAACACAGACGAAAATTCGAAGTCTGTCGAAATTGCCTTCGACACACTAAAATCATGCTGGGACTGCAGCCGCCTCCTGGACCGGCCGTTCCAGCACCGGGCGTTGTGGCACCGCCGTGGAATCATCCGCGCTTAGTACAGACGCCGATCATTGCAGCTGCCGGCGTCGTTGCTGCCGTTCAGACTGGCCTGAGTCCGTCTCCTCGTCCAGCCGCGGGAGGAGCGTGGTGGCACATGGGAAATGAGCTAGTGACTGGCATCGTTCATCCAGCAAGACCTGATCCACCTTTTGAAGGTTTCTTGACAAGACTCTGCACGCATTGCGAGGACCTCATTTTGTGCGAGGAGTACTATCGCAGAATAGCATTCTACTTTGGCACTCAAACACAGTCGGATTTTGAATGGTGGGAAGATAACTTTCTATCTTCTTGTACTTGCAGGAAGAAGCTTGGCGTGGATGGATATTCTGGGCAAGGCAGACTGTGCAAAACGCATCGACAGGAGCAATGGAATGAACTTGTAGCCGCTAAAAATGAAAGGGATCGATGGCTGCGCGGCGTGGAGAACCGTCTTGTTCCTCCAGTTCCGGTTCCCGGAAGACCTCAACGCAAGACTTTGAGAGATGCGACTGCTGCCACCTTGCAGAACAGGGTCAACGCTCCAGGCTGGTGGAGAGCTTGTCGGGTGAGTATCATGCTTCTTTTATGCCCCGACGTCTGCTAACGACTGCCGCAGTGTGGCGACGAGATTGGGCATGCTCCGAATCGGGTACCTCGAGCTCTGATGTGCATGGTGAGTCCTCTACCTTTGAGGAAAACATATACACATCTCTTCTGACTAGCCGAAAAGGGCTGTGAAGGATATATCGTTCTTGCTCCTCGACAAATGGTAGGCCCTGCAGCCCCACGACCGCGATGGGGACCCGACAGGTTCAGAGAACAACTTGCACTGGCCGGGGATCTTTCTGTGCCACGGAGAGTGACGGGCAGATAAGGGACTAGCCCGCAGTGCCAATGAAGTGTGAGTCATGGCGTTCCGGCGTTCTGACAGTCACACTTGGCTCAGCATGTGATTTGGTCATCAAGTGAATCCAGCGGATCTTGCTCCCGAATCTGCCCCACCACATGGCGCTAGAACACTATTCTCGCTATCCTTATCCAACATCTCGCGACACCTCACAACATCACACCAAGACC
Source organism: Mycosphaerella arachidis (assembly GCA_001297265.1). Classification (NCBI taxonomy): domain Eukaryota; kingdom Fungi; phylum Ascomycota; class Dothideomycetes; order Mycosphaerellales; family Mycosphaerellaceae; genus Mycosphaerella; species Mycosphaerella arachidis. The sequence continues at coordinate 104,636 of LIHB01000066.1, forward strand.
CGCAACCCATCACCAACATGCCACTCGAATCGCTCCCCGAAGAACTCCAGCTCAAGATCTTCGGCAACGCTGCTGATGATATCAACTTCACCATATCTGCGACGCCACCGGACGAACCCTCGCAGGAGCTGCCCTTCGCCTTCTCCACCGACTACTCTGCAGCCGTGGGCAACACCAGGACCTACGAAACCCACCGCTCCGCCATCCTCACCCATATCATCAACGAGGCGCCCATCATCCCCGTCAGCATCGTCGACCTGAACTTCTCCAACTTGAGTAAGTGCGAAGGAGCAGGATGCATAGTGAAGTCAAAGCCAGCATGCCTTGCGACATGATACACCCGAGAGAGAGAGAGTAAAGCTAACAGCCTTTTGTTTGTCATCAAGTCCTCCTCGTCTCCACCCTCCATGCTCACAACCAAATCCCGCTCTTCACCCTGACCCGCGACGAAAACCAACAAGTCATCATCCCACCCCGCCGCCTCGAGATCCTCCACACCACCACCCGAAAATTCCCCACCTCTACGCGCAAGGTCAATACGTTCCAGAAATTCGCCGACGCCTTGGCCGCTACGCCTCTGAATTGCGATCACTGGATGGTCGAGTGTCAGTCAATCAGAGCTCTGTGGAATTTCAGCGCCAATGTCGGGCCCATTCGCAAAGACGAGGGATATCACGTTGCGTGTTGTGTGGGAGCGGTGAGAATGCACTTGCAGGAGGACTTACGTGAGAAGCATGAGGAGATGTTGAGGGAGGGGGGAGAGATGGCGGATATGGAGGATGGGAACGGAGATGAGGTGGATGAGGATGGGGGCCGGGGAGAGGATGGTGAGGACGGCGGGGGAGAGGTTGTGGAGTAGTCGTGGTGGATTTGTTTCAGAGAATGAGGCTTTGGGGGTTAGAGTCATGGCGCACGACAAAATACCTGGGGGCTGGATTAAGCATGCAAATCGATTTTCGTTTACAACAAACTCAGTCTGCCACCCTTCTGCCGCGGTAAGCATAGCTCCACTGACGTTAGTGCTTCCAAGCTGCTACTGTGCTTCCGTCCTCAGCCCTTGTGTAGTGCGGCGATGAGTTGTATACAGTTCACAAGTCCATATAGTCCAAGTTCTCCTTCTTCGTTCCCGTCACAACCTCCTTACTATCCCTCCTATCCGCGTCAGCCATTTCCTCGTCTTCGTCCTTGATCTCGCCCTCCTCCAATACATCATCGACATCAACACGCCGACCCTCAACACTAACCATAATCCCCGCTCTATTCAAACCTTTCAGCTCATCCGGCAACTCGTTCCTCGGCGAAGGATAGTACACAAAGCTCTCCCGGTTCTTGCAGCTTTTCAACTCCTGCGCGTTCTTGCAGTGAACTTCGAGACGACGGATTTCGTTCGTGAGCCACTGGATCTCATCGCGGGCGATGGTGAGGAGGGCGATGACTGGGTTTTGTTAGCGAGCTGTTGTCTAGGGTGATGATTATGCGATTGCTGTTACCTCTCTCGCGATGCAGAGTCTTGATACCGATCAGTCCGGTGGTGTACAACTTATGCGCATCCAACACCCTGCCAGCCCAGAACGCATCCTCATCGCACGTGATGCTGTGCTGATCTTCACCTGCTGCATGGATCGTGGCCTCGAGCTCGGGCTCCAACTTCATGTAGATCTCCTTGGTCGCGGCGAGAAGCGCACTGTGCAAATCATCGAGCGCGTGGTGGGGTTTCTTGGTGAAGAAGTCCGGTGCGGTGACATGACCGCGAAGCCAGTTCTTGAGCTCATTAAGACGCGAGAAAGGCCGGTCGCCAAAGTTCGAGTTGGTGGCGAGGTAGCTGGTCGTCATATTCGCTCTGGTTCGGAGTTCTGTTTTTGTTGCGAGGTACTTGGGTTTGGGGGAAGTGCCTTTCCAGGCGGGAAAGGGGAGTGAAGGTTGAGGAAAGGACATGACGGGTCAAGGTGAAGTGCCAGTGAGTGAGCGCAAAGCTCACATTCGAAGTGGACGTGCTTTACTTCCCTTCACTTGCAGCTGAAACGCTTGTCGGTTTATGCGGACATTTATCTGGCATTGTCCGCAGCGGGTACTGTTGAACTTGGGGCAGGCGGGACCAGTACCGCTGATGGCAGTGGAGAGGCCACCCGTGGATGCGTGGAAGCTGGCATCTGTATATGAATGAACATCACGCAAGTTGCGGCCAGTAGGAGCAACCATCACCTGTCAATTGTGGGCAGCGTGTGTGGGCCGGGCGTATGGTTGAGGCAGGCCTAAACCTTCTGTCAAATACGACACGAAGTTGCAAGAGCTTCTACTCGAGAAGGACGAACTATGGTCATCATCCATGACATGAGCTCTTGTTGCATCGCTCGAAGCAAGTCATTGCGCCTTCTCGTCTGCTCGTGCTGTGCTCCATAGTGCTTGCAGTGCCGGCTGGGTGATGATGGTCACAGTGTGCCTGGAAAACAACGAGCTAGATTAATATGGGCTTTTGCGCAGCCCGATACCACGGCATCGCTTGTCTATACGGGAAGCCGAGCGTGCCGGAAGTGAGCGTCTCTCGGCTGCTTTATCGGGTCCTGAAGGCCGGTATCGTGATGCTTTTCGCTACCACACGGCCCGCTAGACGATAGTAGTCAACCCGACAGCATGGACGTGTTCAACCGAGCATCTTGGCAGCTGGAAGACTTATCGTCACCCATCGGTCCTTTGGTTACCTGCTGCCATGTCTGGGCGGAGAGATCGTGGGATACCCGCTGTGGAACTACCCACGATTATAACATTTACATGTTATAATTCGTAGTGGTGTACTACGTATATTTTAGAGTATTCTTTGAAGCTCAATATCAGAGAGGAGTCTGGTGTGCTTGCTGTTCACACAGTGCATTGCTGTGGTGATCCGGCCACAGCGATGGCATCACGCGCTCGCTGCCTGCGATACGGCCGGCAACATCGCCGTCACAAGTCCCGTGGCGTGGATAGCTCTCATGCGGACGACCAAGAGATGTTGTGTGACGATGCCGGGGGTAGAACAGCAAAGCGTGGCTTTCAAGCTCTCGCAGTTCACGACACGCTGTCGAATCACAGGGCAGCACTGACATGCGGCGACCGTGTTCCGATCGAGGAGGTGGCACGGGTAGAAGAATACGGTGGGCGGCTAGCATTTTTAGGGGAGAACCGGCCTGAGGGATATAGAATAGAGCTCTATGGAGTCGCACGTCACGCCGCGTCTAAAAGGGTTTAGAAGGGGTCACGGTTGGCCAACGTTTCGATGTTGGTTGTCGCTTGCGCTGCTACTTTTTCCCTTCTGTTCGACGACTGTAGCACTAATGTCGTCTTGATACATCTTGCCCTAACTAATCCCAACGACATTTCGATCAAGGCGTGAGAACGGGGAATCGCCGGCCAGGGAGTAGGAGTATTCCAATAAGCAGCAATGTCATCTTCGGGCGAGGGGTGAGTTTGTCCGGCTTGGTCATGGAAGATGCGATGTAAACGAAATGCTGTGTAACCACCAAGACCAAACTTGCCTGCCATTTCCTATATGCCTTTGATAGCATCACATCGCATTACGCGTCGGTTCACGAGAGTATCGATTGCTGACAGCCGGCTTCCAGCAGCAGCAGCACCTCGCACAAGCGAAACCAGTCGGCCTTGTCCAGAGCGAAGTCTGCATTGCAGCGACATTCGAGTAGAGGCGAAGTGCCGACATTGAAGACATTGAACACGCCGAGTGAAGAGGATGAAAACATGCCGAGTTCTGCAGGCGCACAGGTTTCCAATGGCGACTCGCTGTATCACTCCCGAACGCGTAGCGGCGTGCAAGCGCATCGCCCGCACCTGTCCACGACGATGAGCAATACACACAGCATCCCCACGACGACGACGACCTCTCCCGCCAAGGATACACCAATCACACCCGGCAGCGCAGCGACACAAGGCGCATCGATCGAGCAGAGTGTGCGACTGTTCAAAGTGTTCGAAGCGCTGCGAAGTGGAGACACAGCCGCAATAGCCAAGGCGACAGGATCAGACGGCCATGGCGACAGATTGGAAGGCACGACGATACTCCACCTGGCCATCCAATGCGCAGAGATGCCCGTCATTGAGTACGTGCTCTCGCAGCACGATGCCCACATCAACGCGCAGGACAAGGACGGCAACACCCCGCTCATGGTCGCCGCGTCACTGGGCCGAGCACCGGTGGTCAAGCTCTTGCTCGACCAACAGGGCATCAACGATGCTGCAGCCAACTACCAGGGCAAGACGGCGCTGGATATGGCCAGGAACCCAGACATCTTCCAGTTACTACAGCTGGCGAGATCTATGTTGATCGATAACAGCGTGCGCCACATCCACCAACTGGTGTCGGCTGCCAACTACGATGGGCTGGAGCAGACGCTGAGCGATAGTCGTTTCAAGTCAGTCATCGATATCAACGGGCCGGAACTTGCGACCGAGACCGAGACAGCCGCGACAGGAGGCAGTCTGCTTCACGAGGCAGCACGAAAGAAGGACTTGAAGTTGGCGCAGCTCTTGCTGTTGAACGGAGCAGACCCATTCCGTCGAGATCGTAAGGGCAAGCTGCCGCAAGACGTCACTAAAGACGATCGCACTCGGGCCATCCTCAAGAAGTCGCCAGCTGCGGCGGCAGCCCAGAGACAGATTCAAGAGAAGACCATACTCGGGGAGAACTCGCAAGGAGTGCCGGCCAGCGAGGGTCCTGGCAGCAAGGAGAGCAGGGAGATGAAGGGCTACCTGAAGAAGTGGACAAACTACACGTCAGGCTACAAGCTGCGATGGTTCGTGCTGGAAGATGGTGTGCTGTCATACTACAAGCATCAGGACGACGCAGGGAGTGCTTGCAGAGGTGCCATCAACATGCGCATTGCGAGGTTGCAGATGGACCCAAAGGACAAGCTTCACTTTGAACTGCACGGCAAAAGCTCCGTGAAATACGACCTAAAGGCAAACCACCAGGTCGAGGCGAAGCGATGGTTCTGGGCGCTGAACAATGCAATCCAGTGGGCCAAAGATGAAGCAAAAGAGGAGCAGAAGCGGGAACAGCAGGAAGCGTATGTACGACACGAACAGCTGGAAAGATTACGCACACGCGAAGCAGACATTGCGCACAGCTCAGATTCGCTGAAGCCTGCCACGGCGCTTGGCAGTGACACGCCAGCTGCCTCTATTCCAGCAGGCACTACCCTTACTGACGAGCGGAGTGGCTACGCACCAAGTCACACCGACGACGGAGCTTCCCAGTTTGGCCGCTTCGTGACAAGAACGAACACGCAAACGAACATCGATGGTGACGTTGACGATGACAATGAATATGGAGATGACGCCAGTAGCCACGAAATGCGCCCAGCAAATAAAGATGCCTTCAGTATCACTGCGCAGTCAGCCAAGCTTCAGCTCGATCTGCTCGAGCAAGTCTCAGCTGCGCTGCAGGCCGAAAAAGTAAAGAACCCGGACATGGCCATCGGGCATCAGACTGTCGAACGTGCAGTGTCCTCATACGAGATGGCTGTAGGCAACCTCAAAGGACTACTGGGAGATTTGCTTCGCATCTCACGAGATCATGAAGCATACTGGCAGTACCGCTTGGAACGCGAGCAGAACATGCGACGACTTTGGGAAGACAGCATGGCTAAGGTGGCCAAGGAGCAGGAGGATCTTGAGGAACGCATTGGCGAGTCTGAGCTTAAGCGCAGGCGCACCAAAAGAGCTCTCAAGGAGGCACTCGATGGCAAGCTAAGCGCTGCTCCATCTCCACAGCCGACTGCCGAGCCACCACAAAGCAAGGGATTGCTTGAAATACCTATAGAAACTACGAAGATGAAGAGACGCTCGACCATCGCAGAGCTCACTAACAATGAGATCTCCGACGACGACAGCGAAGAAGAGGAAGAGTTCTTCGACGCAGTGGATGCTGGCGAGGTGGAAGTGCTGGAGACGATGCCTCCACCAGCAGTCAAGTCGCCGGGAGTCGAAGTGACGCCAGTCATGGGCATGGACAAAGGTGGCGCTGCAGACGGCGGCATAGAGCAGAGCATAGAAGCTGAGCGCAAGCAGCGCGAACTGGTGATCTCGAAGAGCTACAAAGGCTACGAGGACGGCCTACGGAAGAAGCTGAAGATCGACGCGGACAACAGGCCGAAGGTCTCGCTTTGGGTGAGTACTCGTGCGAGGAAGTTGGGATGTAGTTACTGATGATTCTGCAGGGTGTGCTCAAGTCTATGATCGGCAAGGACATGACCAAGATGACCCTGCCTGTTACCTTCAATGAGCCTACTTCGCTCCTCTACAGAGCGGTGGAGGACATGGAGTATGCCCAGCTGCTCAACGTTGCAGCTGACCGCGCCGATCCAACCGAGCGACTCATCTACGTTGCTGGCTTCGCTGCCTCGATCTACGCCAGTACAATCGGACGTGTGGCCAAGCCGTTCAACCCACTTTTGGGAGAATCTTACGAATTGGTGAGACCGGACCTGGGCTACAGATACCTGATTGAGCAGGTCTCTCACCACCCGCCCATCGGTGCAGCTTACGCCGAGAGTCCGAAGTGGACCTACTATGGCGAGTCTTCCGTCAGGTCCAAGTTCTACGGCAAGTCTTTCGAGTTCAATCCGCTTGGTACCTGGTTCCTGCATATTCGTCCTGTCGACGGCGGACCAGAGGAGCTGTTCACCTGGAAGAAGGTCACGTCTAGTGTCGTTGGCATCTTGACAGGAAATCCTGTTGTTGACAATCATGGACCTATGGAAGTCAAGAACTGGACGACTGGCGAGATTTGCCTACTCGACTTCAAGCCCAAGGGATGGAAAGCTAGCTCAGCATTTCAGGTCGCAGGCAAAGTCATGGATAAGAATGGCAACACCAAGTGGAGCGTCGGCGGCCGCTGGAACGACAAGATCTATGCAAGACCTACACCTGGCTTTGAAGAGACCATTGATCTTCCTGCAGACGGCAAGAGCCAGATGTCTAACCAGGCCATCAAGGTGTGGGAATGCAATTATCGACCACCGCCTGGCGAGATTCCGTTCAATCTGACACCGTTCGTGGTCACACTGAACGCCTTGCCCGACAAGTTACGACCACTTTTGGCTCCAACAGATACTCGCCTGCGTCCAGATCAGCGCGCCATGGAAGAGGCTGAGTACGACCTCGCCGCCACGGAGAAGACACGGGTAGAGGAAGCACAGCGTGCCAGGCGGAGGGTGCGAGAAGCCAAGGGAGAGGAGTTCCAGCCGAGGTGGTTCGTCAAAGCCCAGCATCCCGTCACAGGCGAAGAATACTGGCAATTCAACCACGAATACTGGAAGATCAGAGAACAAGTCGCGGAGGGCAAGCGAAAGTGGGAGGATGAGAGACTCGAAGAGATCTTTTGAGTGAGCATGTAGCGTGACAGTGGTGGAAGGAGAGAGCGATACCATACCCGATTTGAGAGAGAAGATGTGACGACTGAGACAGGGACAGGACTGTTTTGTCCAGATGGTAGAAATCGCATTCCATCTCTTGATACAGCCCGTGTGTCGCAGCTGTGACGCTGAAAGTCATGTGCCGCGCACGATCGATGCTTGTATCCGGTTGTTCTTGTGCAACAACAGTAATGTCGGCTGTCGGCACCGAGACTCGGCACCAATTCGTCAAGTCCGAAGATCCCAGTAGTTAGTAGCAAACCCAGCCAGAGAAGCATCACAAACTAACTTGATGGTATCGATGCATGACTACAGAAAAGGATGCAAGCTTCACAGCTGTATGCAGGCAGGCCCCACTATCTGCATCCTCACCGTCAGGGCACAGAGAGAGCTAGCTGATGTGTAAACATTTCTTCCACTCACTTCCCCTTTACCTTCAACGATCGAAAAGTGACAGTGACAGTTCCCAACTCGCGTATTCCACACCCAAGCATTTTCGGCCTCATCATCTTCCTATCTCAACGGATATGGCAGGCCTCGTCTCCGTCCCGAATCTCGACATCGAGTTCATCCCTCTCAAATCCGGCGAGACGTTCAAACTAGGGCCCCTTACCTGTCGGATCCTCGAAGATGGCTCTCACACCGGTACACATCCCCTCCCCCCCGGGAGCGCTAGCGAGTCTTTCCCACCTCCCACCTCCCACCCTCGCTCCCGCTCTCTCCCCGCACGAACCCTACTTACAGCATGCAGACCACCGCCTCGGCGTAGCCGAACTGACCATGCCACCCAAGACTCCCGGCCCACCACCACACTGGCACGAAATGCACGACGAGACGTTCTACATCACGCAGGGGAAGGTCCGTTTTCATGTCCCAGATACCAGCGATCCGAGTGTCGAGGGGAAGGATCGGAAGGTGCTTGATGCGGGGGTTGGGGAGTATGTGGTTGTGCCGATAAGGGCGCCGTGAGTTTTTGTTCCCCGTCCTGATGGGTCCCTGATGGGTCCCTGACGGGTCTCTGATGAGTCTTTAAAGGGGGAAAGAGGCTTGAACGAAATTCCCCTCAGGGATCTGATGGCAATGGGAAGGATAATGGGAATGGGAATGCTGATGAGGTTCATTCAGGCATACCTTTTCGAATCCATTCGATCAAGAGGCGAAGATTTTCTTTACGAGTACGCCGAGTTTTTATATTAATTATTTCAAGCTGTTGAGTCAGTTGGCGAAGCCGGATCAGCCTGTGCCTGCGGAGGTTAATATGCAGGCGATGGCGATGTTTGCGACTGTGCTGGCTGACAAGAAGCCGAGGAAGCCAGAGTAGGACAGTGCGACAGAAGAAGTGCAGGCAGTGAGCAGCTTGGGAATGGGACGGGATGAGAAAGTATCAGATGCATGCATGCAGATAGTGGTATCGCTTCTCATCAGATCAAAGCTGAGAGTGTCTCTATAAAAGTGCTCCGCTAGAACGCTCTTCATCAGCATCGCTCGCTATTCGTCACAGTGTAGAACTTTTCGTAATGGACCCACCACCGTCATCATGAAGATGGCTGAGCTTTCTCCTCCTTCTGCTTCAATGCACCACCGCTCTGCATGAACGGACTCCTCTCCCTCAGCTTCGGCCCATACAGCACAAACACAACCGGCGCAAAGCTGACAAGCAGACCCAGGAACGCCAGTAAAGTAGACGCCCACTGGAAGCCCAGGTTCGTATACATCGACGCCTCCGCCAGAGGGAGAAAGGCAGCGAAGATGTTCTCGAGCATGGCCACTGCACTGAGAGCAGAGCCGGTATAGCCAGATGCGGCGTAAGCGTCGGTGAGATAGTCTGCAACAGCTGAGATGACGATCTGGATCCCTAAGCCGACCATGCAGAGGCCGATGGCGGGTGCAATCCATGGGAATTGAGGGTATGAGGTCCAGGCGTAGACGAACATGCCGCCTGCGATGCCGAAGAAGGAGCCGGGGATGGCGACGTAGAGACGTGCTTCGGGGACGGGTGTGCCTGGACATTCCTTATTGCGTTCTGCGGACTTCAGGTAGAGCTTCGTGCCGTACTGGGATATCATCCAGCCGAGAATTTCGCCGATGACCACAGCTCCCTGAACGTAGCCACACTGGTAGGCAGTCCAGCTGTAGAGGCTTTTGAAGACCTGCTCGACGGATTGTGTGAAGAGGAAGACCGTGCCGAAGGAGAAGGCGGACCATAGAGTGCTGGCGAAGAGGACTGGCTCGGTTGCGAGGAGGTAGAGCGGACGGGAGAAAGCTGTCCAGACTCTCGTGAGCAAAGATTCGGCGTCAATCTCTTCTCGAGTCCAGACCTGTGTGCCGGCTTTGCGTAGCTTCTTTGCTCGACGCCGTAGGATGACGTGCCCACGAGTCTCCTTGATGCAGTATAAGAAGAAGGGAAAGAAGGCGCAGTAGATGATCAGTTGTGAATAGAAGACCCTGACCGATGTCAGTATCGGTGCAGTGAAAGTACGGACTTGAAGACTCACCATCGCCAATTGTCTGTGGCTTCCACCACGCCAGCGAAGATAACGGGTCCAGCCGTGCTCCCTGCAACATAAAGTACGATGTAGATGCTAACGGGTAGGCTGCGTTCCTTCTCGCTTTCCCAGAGGTCCGGGATAACACTCCCGATCGTGTTGCTCAATAGTGCTACACAGCCTCCAGAAAAGAATCGGGAAACGACCAGAGTGGCGAAGTTCGTGGCCACAGCTTGCGGGATCATCATCATGAGGAAGAAGAAATAAAAGGCATGGTAGCCTCGCCGCACGCCGATATCTTCAAGAAGTGAGAGGAAGAAGACCACGAAAACTGCTCCACCTACGCTCCAGCTGGTGACGATCCAGTAGCTGTTGGTGAAGTGTGCTGTGTCCAGGACGTTAAATTCCGCGGTGATCTGGGCGACAGCAATTGTGATGCCAGTTCCGTTGAGAGGGAGGATAAAAGTGCCCAGTAATGATATGCCGGCGATGAACCATTTCTTCTGCTTGCTCCAGTTTCGTGGGTTGGCCTTGTCGTTTGGTTCGAAGGTGAGAATACCGGACGACTTCTTCTCCAGAGATGGACTCGGCATGCAATTGTCGTTCGCAGGAGACCTAGAAGGCGAAGGTGAATGCCCTTCGCTTTTGCAGCCCATCTTGCCTAGCACAGTTTCCGATGGTCAAGTCATGGGCATGGGGAGTAGGAAAGGAAGTGCCCAAGTCATATGGAAGCCGCAGAATGAGCCTCACCAAGCACAACCAAGCACCAAGAGCGAAGAATGTGCAAGCAACGATGCAGGGGTCCATAGTTGGAGTGCAATACGACGTATTGCTTTGCCTTTCTGATGACTCCATTATGTAAAGTGCCTAGTGCCTTTTACCCACAATTGAGGCAACACTACCAGGTACCTTTTCTTCCGATCATTTTCTAGTTGCCGTAGTCGCTTGGGGATGCGGCGCCAGCGGGTCGCTGCAGCTATCACACTGCCAATTGTCCCGTATGCAGTTCTCCGTCGAGAGCTCGAGCAGTGCGAACCAGAGTCGCGGCGCTGTTTGTATTATTCTTCAAGCGCGACAAGCGATGAGGAGAGTCTTGTGCAACGGAGGTGGAGAAGTTTTGCTACGTCAGTATGCCGACGCTACTGCGGACACGCGAAAGTCTGTCGGCCGTCGGCTTGAAAACCCGTGGCCAATGAGTAGTCAGACCGTACCCGCTTATCGTCTACCAGGTTGTTATGTTCGCATAGGGCATAGAAAGCGTTGATGAGAGTATCGACATAGGCTGAAGTACAATACAATCATGTTGCATACGCCCAACTTCGAAGAGGCACGAGAGCGAATCTATGCCGCCCATGATGAGGACCCCAACAAGGTCACGACGAGCGATGGCACCGAGCTTCCCTACGAAACGCATTACTCCCAGAAGATGGAGTCATACTTGACAAAGCGCAAGCCTGACGCATCTGACGTGCTCAAGCTCGCCATCTGCGGGCAGCATTTCCGTCGCTGGGAAGTCCCACGAGATTCGTATCCGATGACCAAGATCGGCTACCACACCTGGAGGACACATCTAAAGAAGCGTCAGGCTGAGGGAGTCGGCCAGATCTTAGATGAATGCGGTTATGCTCTACCGGATACAGAACGGTGCATGTCCATGATCAGGAAAGAAGGTCTGAAACAAGGCGAGGAAGAAGTGCAAGTGCTCGAAGATGTGGCCTGTCTAGTCTTCCTGGACGACCAGTTTGATGAGTTCAAGGACAAGCACGACGAGGAGAAGATCGTCAACATCCTCAAGAAGACGTGGGTGAAGATGTCGAAAGAAGGTCAAGACCTAGCCTTACAGATTCCTATGACCGACGACTGCAAAGCGCTGGTGGGCAAAGCTTTGGGCGGCTGAACCACCTTCGCGACCCTGCACAGATCAACACATACTATACAGAACTCATGAGGCAGCCCAGACTTGCGATCACACATCTTCAATGCGACATCTGATCATTTGCCGTGGCAAAGCACCCTCATCATGTGCTTCCGATGATTCACTCGTCATTGGACAACCCTACCCCTCCATTACCAGACGTGCATGCGGCAGAGCTTCTACCGCTGCAATGCAGCTAGACGAGGCGCTCCTTCGCGCCTCGTTCCGGTGTACAATCGTGCATGATGCACGAGATGCACCAGACGGCGTCGAGTGAAGAGAGTCATGCCACGTACATTGAGTAGTGTCAGATGACGAACAGCCAATACCGGCCTTTACCACTTGTCGCTACACCATCAGGATATCCTGCACGGCTGGGACGGTGGATTTCGACAGCCAATGGCCATGCTTGTGTCTGGAAGGATATCTGACAAGTTGGATTGTTGCGCGCAGGGCGGCTTTCGGTATTTACTTGCAATTTCTTGTTGTCGGCTTGGCAGAAGATGACATACGAGAGATACGGGTTGACCTAAGCCGTTTGCGAAACAGAACAGACGTGTCTCGTCGCGCTTGCTGAACACAATTCTTGGAATGCTGCACGCTCTGAACGCCTGTACAAAGATCATACCTAAGAATACCCACAAGGTCAAATCCCACATCATCGCACATCATTTATTCGCACCATCATCCACCGGCCATCCCGGCCCACCATGCTGTGCCAGCTCGGCATTCGTCCACTCCCACAATTCATCAGTCTGCTTCTGATCAGTAGCCCACTTACTACCCTCCTTCGGCTTGCCCCACGGCTTCGGCGCATAGTATCTTCCATTCTCAATCTCTCCCTTTTCAGCCGTCGCCAACCACAACGCCGTCTGAGCACCAGTATCGGCGTCCACACCAGTCAGCCAGACCAATGGTGACACGAGGAAGGTCAGAAGTTTGGCGCCGTCTGCCTTGCCCCAGATTTCGGTCTTGACCGTGCCAGGGTGGTAGGATGTGGTTGTTATGGATGGGTAGAGTTGAGAGAGTTTTCGGGCGAACAGCATGTTTGCTAACTTGGAATGACCGTAGCGGACCATGGGTGCTAGCGACTCGCCTTTGGTCTTCATTTGATCTAGGACGAGACCTTGCTTGGGCGCGATGCGATGGCCGCCGAGTGAGGATGTTACGATGATGCGGACGTCGGAGGCGGCTTGGCGTTGTGTTTCCAGTAGCTTTGGCATTAGAAGTTGTGTCAAGAGTGCATGGCCCATGTGGTTTACGCCAAACTGTTGCTCGTAGCCTTCCTTGCTGAGGTTGGGAGATGTGGCGGAGATCCCAGCGTTGAGGAAGAGGATGTCCAGACGATCACTCTTCGCATCGAACTCTGCGGCGCATTTCTTCACACTATCAAAGGAGTTGAGGTCGAGTTGCAGGATTTGTATATTGGCTTTGGGGATTGTTTGGTGGATTGATTCGACGACTGCTTGGCCTGATTCGATCTTTCGGCAGCAGAGGTATATACATTCTGGGTTGTGGGCTGCGAGCGCCTTGACTTTGCTGGCGCCGAGACCTGCGTTTCCTGTGATGTGTCAAAAACCTGCACTGGGAATCGGAACACGACGAAATCACCTCCAGTGACCAGTATCACCTTGCCACTCAGGTCTTTGATGTCGTTAGCTGGGTTGAAGGTCATGGCGATCCGTGACTGTCGATTTCTGCTGGGACCGTCAGTGCTCAACTGCAAGCCGGGTGGAAACTATTTTGGCAACGGATTTCAGTACCTTGCAGTGCTATAGATCGTTTTGCGACGTGCTTGCTGCTGAATATACCACAAGCACCAGCAGAGTTGGGGCGGACGAACTTCTTGCCTAGTAAAGGCCGGACTCCGAGCTTGGCAGGTCGAATTTCGGATTAAGGGTGCAATGTTCAACGCGCTGCGGGTGGATATGACCATAGGAGCACCTACAAGGCCGCTCATTAAGCAGCGGTGGACTGTACGTCCATTGTTATGTGATTGTGGTACGTGGTCATGGCCATGCCGAGGCTCAACTCGGAGACAAGGCAAGTCCGTGGCGTTGTGTCCAGCAGCGTGCATGAATGTGGACGATGCAGCTAGTTCGATTGGCTGACATAGTGGCTACAGGTGCTATGATGTGTATCTTGATAGGACGCCACAAGATGTGTGGTGTGAGCGAGGGTATGAACTTCGACCGCGTCGGTGAGAGGCAAAACCGGCCCGAGACCGGGATGCCGATGCCGAGCCGAGATCATGTGACAGGGCGAGCAATTTCGCACGACGCGTCGCGTCTTCAACTTTGCGAAAGTGGCAAGGACATCACTGCACAACGAATACATCAAAGGTCGGCACCACGATGAAGCCTTTCAAAGTGCCGAGCCGTGTACCATCCACGGGCGCACCATCCAGATTATCTGCGGGACCGCCGCCAGCAAAGAAACGTCGAATTAGTCACGACGATGAAGACGCGGATGAAGTGAATGCAGAGGTCACAGCTGCAGCTGCAAATGTGCTTAAGAAGCTTGATCCACCACCAACAGCAAAGAAGTTTGTCAAGTTACAGCCACGGAAGCCGCTCCATCCTTTGACTTCAAATGGCTCGGCGGGATCATCTCAAGGCGAGAAGAAGACAGAGGATTGCGAGCAATGCATCTACTACACGTGCACCTGGAGAAGGCCGACTGGCAAGAAGCACAAGACTTGGGAAGGCGATGGCATCGTCACTGTCCGAGGTAGTCGTGTCAGGCTGCAGAACGAGGATGGCAAGCCGATGGGAGAAGCCGTGTGCAAAGGTCCACTAATGGTCGGCTCTGAAGCTTTTGTCGGCAACAAAGAGATTGAAATTGGTGCGATGATCTCTCGGCAGGACTACATGGCAGGTCGACCCTTCGTTGGTAGAACCAGGAATGCTTCTCCTCCGCCACAGTCTCTCGCCGCGATCAATGGTGTGAAGAACGTCACCAAAAAGGAGCAAAACAGACAGAACAAGATCGCTGCTACCCAGAAGGACGTCAAGAACAACATCGACAAAAGCGCTGCTACCCAAAAGGCTTTCCAGAGTGTCAAGCCTGCAGACTACCAGTCATCCAACATCAGCGTTGATGTGCCTATACCACGCTTCAGCGTCGATGTTGAGAACGCTCTGGTCATGAGAAGACCTAACAGCGTACCTAAAGGAACGCAGATCGTGGATGTCGTGGTTGATCCGATCTTGTCCCAGAGACTACGCAAGCATCAACGAGAGGGAGTAGCATTCTTGTACGAATGTGTCATGGGCATGAAAGACTACGATGGTGAAGGTGCGATCCTGGCCGATGAGATGGGCCTCGGCAAGACTCTCCAGACGATTACTCTGATCTGGACGCTGCTCAAGCAGAACCCCATCCACAAAGCCTTTCCGGTCGTCTCCAAGGCGCTCATAGTCTGTCCTGTGACCCTAATGAAGAATTGGCAGAAAGAGTTCCGAAAGTGGTTGGGCGATTACCGGTGTGGTGTGTTCATGGCTGGCGACGGGAAGTCGAGCCTGTCGCCTTTCACACAGAGAGGAAGCGCTTTCCCTGTCATGATCATTGGTTACGAGAAGCTTACCAAGGTTAAGGATCAGCTGAAGGAGTGCAAAATTGATCTGATCATATGCGATGAGGGACATCGACTAAAGACGGCGAAGAACAAAGCTGCTGCTGCGATCAAGGAAATTGGGACTCAGCGCCGTGTCATCCTCTCCGGTACACCAATTCAGAACGACCTTGAAGAATTCTACCAGATGGTCGACTTTGTCAACCCTAGTATCATGAGCAAATACTCGACCTTCAAGCGAGAATTTGAAACTCCCATCTTGAAGATGCGGCAACCTGAAGCTTCCGACAACGATATTGAGAAAGGACAGGCACGTAGCGAAGAGCTTGCCAGTCGCACTGGCATGTTCATCCTGCGACGCACAAGCGAGATCCTGTCCCAATACCTCCCACCAAAGACAGAGTACGTTGTGCTATGCCGACCAACGAAAGTGCAAGCAGACATCTATCGCACCATGGTCGGCACTCAAGCATTCGTCGCCGCCATGAACACCCCAACTGCCGTTCTGGAGCTGATCAACGTGCTCAAGAAGGTGTGCAACTGCCCCAAACTGCTCTTGACAAACGGCGCTACAAAGGAAGAGGTCACTAAGCCGGAATTTCTTGAGGGCATCTCGCCTCGACTGTTGAAGTCGCCAGGTGCGAGTGGCAAGTTGCAGGTACTAGATGAGTTGTTGCACCAGATCAATTCGACGACAGACGAGAAGGTTGTGCTCATCAGCAACTACACTTCCACAATGGATATCCTCGGCAACCTCCTGGACTCCATGAGCTACAAGTACATTCGCCTTGATGGTACCACACCGAAGAACAAGCGTCAAGATCTCGTCGATCGGTTTAATCGATCTCCGAAGACTAACTCGTTCGTGTTCCTACTGTCAGCCAAGGCAGGCGGCATTGGTCTCAATTTGATCGGTGCGTCCCGTCTTGTCATGTTTGACCTTGATTGGAACCCATCTACAGATCTTCAAGCGATGGCACGTGTGCACAGAGATGGACAGACACGACCATGTCATATTTACCGATTGCTGACACAAGGCGCTCTTGACGAGAAGATCTTCCAGAGACAGGTCAGCAAGACTGGACTTGCGGATGCCATTGTCGACGGCAAGTCAGCGGCCAGTGGCTTCACTCAGGCAGAACTTCGAGATCTGTTTACATTAGACGAAGGCAATGATTGCCAGACACACAGACTGCTCGGCTGCCAATGTGGTGGGAAAGGTTTGCCTGTTCGCGGGCCGGACGATGATGCAGAGGATTCAAGTCGCAACGATCTGTCGACCCTCGCTGGGGATGAGACACCAGAGGTCATACATATGGACGATAGTGATGATGACGACATTGTCTTCAAATCTCGGAAGATCACGTCCACCGCAGCACACATGCTCAAGAATCCTGCATCAGCTGGCTATAGGCCTGATGGCAGCCGACCTGCAGTAACGCAGGGCAAGATGCTGAGCTTGATGCAGTACAAGCACTTTGACACAGCTCTGGTAGAGCAAAAGACAGGAGCCGGACCTGGGCCCATAGGATCCGGCGAGGACGATGAGGAAGGAGACGTGTCCACTGTTAGCATTGCTGAGGTTGCAGTAGAGGACGATGCGCTGCGCAAAGTGATTTGTGATGGCAGCCGACGAGTCGGCTTTGTGTTCACGAAGCTCAGCTCGTGAGTGATCCGACGACAGCGATGATGAGAGATGAAGGAGATGGCTAATGATGTAAAATGTACATAGAACTGCATGAACACAGTAATAATGATGTCCAGTGTACCCCGCACAAAAGAACACGCCGGAGTATGCCGGCGGCAATGTCTTGGCACGTCACATGCCAGATATGAAAGGATGAACGGCAAAAACAAACCCACATCGCACCCATTTCTTGACTCTCTATCATTTTATCTTGCTGTATTTCTTGTGCGGTGATATGTTTTGTGTTTGCAGTCTTGGTTCGGTAGATCCGCGATGTGAGGTTGCCTTAGGAAAACGCTGGAGCATCTATCTGTTCCATCCCCTACCAATGCGCTTCTCACGCGCTAGCGCTTCAGCCACACTGGATTATTGGTAGCCGCGGGACTTATCAGTATATATAGGTCAAAGTCAGCGGGTTCAGTGAAATTATCTTGTATGCTAAAGGTATTTACTGATCACTCTACATTTCTGGGAGTAATATTCGAGCTATCGGCACATTGACAGTACTTGCTTGCGAGTAGATAGCGTATGCTTGATGACCCAATTGCGTCGCTAGCACACGACCAACAGTCTATGAGCTGCTGTCAACATCTTTGCCTTTCTTCAGCAAATCGACTTCATGCTGCATACATTTTATCTGAACGCTCCTGGTTTCTTCGCAGTTGAGCGCACTGCTGTGCGATGAAGGTATGGAGTTAAACGCTATTCCTCAAATATCCGAGGTCGGAAAGGACTCTGGATTGCTCCTTGAAATGCTCCTCTTGCTACTCGAACTTCATGACCATGTCGCGATAGCCGTCAAGCTTGCGGAAGCCTTCAGCATACCACTTCATCTTATTCTTGATTTCGTTGATCCCGTAGAGTATGCCCCCGATATAGATACTCTTGTTCGCGAAGAAGGAGTATTATATCCTTAACATTCGTTAAACAGTACCTCGTTGCGACGACTATCTTATTACATCTTGTTCCTAAGTCTAATCATCTGCAGCAACAAGAGCTAAATGTTTTGTAGGTGCAAAGTTTGTAATTTTACACCTGCGACTTGCACCTGTAACTACCTACTATCCTTTTGCACCTTCACACTTGGGTACTGCTGCAACTACCTAAATGCTCAGTTAGCTAATTACCTAGTAACGAGGGCCTAGCAGTACTATTAAACATAGTAGAGTCTTCGTACCTACAACATGCCCTAAGATAAAAGCTTAAGGCTGCTATAATGTATCCCTATGGCAGTCTTTGGCATCCCTATAATAGAAGGAGACTAGACATAGACTTCGTGTCAACATCATTCTACGGCACGTGATTATACCTTCCAATGTTGGGTGGAACATGTAGACATCAGGACGGTGCATATAGCTTTCGACGCTTAATAACAACACACTATACATGGGTTATCCGTATTCTCATCGTGAGAGTCCAAATGGGACACGGCATCATATACGCCCCGAGTGTATTTTGCGTATGCTTCAAGTGTGGTCTCCTGTCCATCGACACTGGACGTGTTCTCGCCTCCAGTACCAAACTCAAGACATAGCGGTCCTGCTTCGACCGGCATCGCTCTAAAATCACCCTCGTTCCATTCCATTGTAGGTCTCGAGCAATTCGGAGAGGGTTTGTACCTGTGCCGAGGGACATGAACGCGTTCGAAAGTGCTTCGCGCAAAGTTATGCTCAAACACTGTTTCAGACTCTGTTGAGTATGCGGTGCAGCAAAGAGCCGTGGACGGAGGCAAGAACTGATGCCACACATCTATTTTGACATCGTTTTGGACATGAACATACAATGTTCGCTCGTCGGGAGCTGTGCGGACCACAATATCTTCGCATGGGGATGGAATGTGGCCTTCCTAATACGGCTCCGTGCTGCACTGAATGCCACCTTCGGACGTCGACATGATTATCCAACCATGGTCCACCCTACTCTGTACCCGTTGGAGAGCTGCTTGCAAGGAGCGACCAGCCTCGGCATCGGCATTGCCATGAGCGATATGCTTCTGCAACTGATCAACAACTGCTTGACAAGTTCTGATCGACTCGCCACTCTCGATTCGGTGGACCAATCCATCGACGGTTGGCTTCCATTTCACTCCGAGGAGTTCTAGGTCCCGTAGTGCACGATAGATGGCAAATGTCGTGCTAGCCGGCAGGACCATGTGCCATGCAGATCGTGATGACACCCACCTGGAATTCAAATAGCCAAGCACCATAGGCCTACTGAATCTAGCCTGATGCCGTCGCAGGATATCTCGGATCCCAGTACCCCAGCAAGAGGTGAGGTAATCAGTGATGCTGATTTTTGGTAGCATATGGGTTCCGACTGATCGTGCATACAGTGTCGAGGACACGCTTCGATTCGGCAGCAACATCTTCTTCCATCTCAGAGAGATCTGTCCACCAAGCATATCGATGCGGACATGAATGCAGTTTGCTAGCAGTTGATCCAGCAGGATGTTCTGGATTGTGCAATCCCAGAAGCACACTAAAATCTGATCCGCATGGCCTCCCGAGGTCATTACAGAACGGATCGAGGTAAGCTCAAGCATTGGTGAGATATCGTCAGACCAGCGAACGGGAATAGTGTCGAGATCCGCGTCGAATGGAAACATACTAGGATGGTGAAAAGATACTTGGTTATAGGTGGTTACGGGGTTTATAGTCGGACCAGTGCCGAGAGGTTGAGTTGACTGAACATGTGTTCTCATCGTATACCCGGCCGTACACCACGAGACCTACAAGCGACTCATACTGTCGAGTACGCGCCTTAAAACCGTCTCATGTACAATCGGTTCCTGACTCGTCTCTAGCGGTTCCATAGCCTTGATTAGGTTCACCACGGCATCAGTCGTCTTCGCCATAACAATGTCCTTGGGCGATAATCCGCGTGGGACGTGAGTCGTCCAGTGAATGTCAAATTCGTTGGAGCTCTGCCACTGTATAAGCAAGGATTTCGTGACTTCACCCATCGGCATTACCAGATGAGGCTCCGCATCATGATGCATTACTCTCTCCATAAGATAGAGAACATCCTCGAAGGCCTGACACCGAGGATTAGCAAGATCGAGGAATAGATCTGTGGATCGTACCCGTCGCTGAAGTCGTTTCTCGAACTTGATGCTCTTCACGAGTCCCATTCCATCACGGTCCAGCACCCAGCCGCACGTTAACAGAGCATCCAGATCTACCGTCCAAGCGTCCGCATCGACATCCGGTGACCAGACGGCAAGAGGGTGATGCGGACTGCTAGACATGGCTGCGAAGTGAGGACGGAAATGCAAGGTGTCGAGGGCAGAACCACTGATAGTAAAGGACTGCCTTGGCATAATGTCACGTCACGTGACATCACTGGGTATTAGAACTACATGTACCGTACATCGCGAAATCCAGACTCCACCCTGTCTTGGAAACGATGTTTGCCGCAATCCCTGCGGACCACAAGTTGATCTTGGGAAACCAGTAGTATGGCAACCCCGTAGTCAATATCTGCACAGCTTCATCGTAGAAGTCCCCGCGGCTGACGAGGAGATCGCACCGCGCCAGGGCACTTACGCCATACGACGTGCCTCAATCGTCAAAGCTCGGGTACTTTTCCGCAGCCCGCTGTACATTTCCCCAGTACTTCTCAGCAGCATCTCCATCTTTCGCATGCAAACAGCGAGCCAGGGCAATAAGTGAACGCACATGCAGCACCTGGTCGGTTATGCTCAGCTGCGAAAGCTGAGTATACACTTCCTCCAGCTTCCTTAATAGTTCGAGCGCCACGGTGAGATTGCCGCTAGCCATGTTCGCCTCAGCAAGGGACATGTATAAGCGGCGAACGTTTGTCTTCTTGCGAAGGTCACGATGATCGAACGACGGTCTGCTCAAGATGCACTGTAGAGTCGCGATAGCTTGATCGTGTTCGCCAAGGTCAATCTGAGCATCTGCAAGCCAGCATCGTGCGGGCAAATCGTTCCATGGACCATCGCGTTTCAGAACGCCCTGTAAGACATTTTGACATTCACGGAACTCTCCTTGGGCCCGGTATAATTTGGCCAGGAGCAAAGTCTTCTTAAGCTGCAAGTCCAGGTTTTCGGGTTCAAGCTATGTAATTTGGGACACCCAAGCAGTCTCGGTGCTTAACAAGTCCATGGCTTCTTCCAAGCGATCGGTCTGCACCAGGTTCTCGAGGGCGCTTAGATAGAGCCGTGCAAGCAATGTCGCGTCTGATGCAGAGTCCACATGACAGTATGGGTGTGTTCGAAGTTCTTCGATCACCAGCTGCGATTGTTTGTATTCGCCTTTGAGCCGGAGCACTATGCTTATTATCTGTAGGACGATCTTCATGTGAGATGTACTTTTACCAATGGCGGATGGTAGTGCTTGCTTTAACGAACCGAGACGCTGGTCGAGATCTCCCACTCTAGGAGCTTGTAACAGCGTAGCAGCCACGCTCCCAGCATCCGGAAAGACTTTCGCGATACTACTTCGATGCACCTGCCACCCAGCTTGCAGAGCCACTGCCGGGTTCGTCGAAGCGAAGTTGTTAAGGATACTAAAAAGATGAGTACCCTCGACTACGGCAAGATCTGGGAAGTTCCTAATAGTTTTTACGATTGTTACGAAGACAGTGGGTGACAGACATCGGGCTCGTTGGCCAAAGTCGTCCATAGCCTGGCAGCAACTGACGAAAGCGTTCACCAGTGTAGGAATATATCTGCCGAAACTGCGAAGCTAGTCAATACGGCGTTTCCCAACCCTGGCCAAGCAGCTACAAATACTCACATAAGGTTGGTGGCACCTAACATGTGCAGGGCTCCTAGATCGACTACGTCCAGCATATTCAAGAGGAACCGCCCTGTGGCAACCGTTTGCTTCGCATATCCGACGCTGGTGTTGAGTTCCTTTGCTGCTTGAAGGAGGGCGCCCTCGGTATTAATTGCTGTTCGGCGCTTATCGTTTGCGATACCCCGTGACACAATAAAACGCTCAGGATCCTCTCGACTGTTTTACTGGTCTGAGTGTGCACCATGCATGACCGTAGCAACGATTGTATTAATGTTTTCCCGCCCTCGATGCGGGTGTCTGTAGTTGTCACGATTTCTCCTACATTCCAGCTAGCCATGGCAACAGACTTCGAAGCCTTGAGGAGGAATTTTCGTTGTTCTTCTGACATGTCGTGGCTGTCGCAAACTTCCTCGTAGACTTTTGTCCAAGACGTGGACATACGCTTTGGCAACTTCTGCGATGCTGACGAGGATGGAGCAGAACAGAGTGTGCGTAATTTCTGGACGTGTTTCCTGATGCGCCGATCATGTCGACTCGGTCCAGGCAGTGAGCGAAGTATCGAGACACAGTTTTGGAGAGCCGCTAGTGCCTCCTCATGTAGGTCATCGTGGCCGTCTTGTGTCATTCCTTTGCACCGCCGTAAAGACAGTGTTCGCGAGGCCTCGTTGCTGTGGGCAGGAAATTAGGGATCCAAGCGATGGACTACCGAGCTCGAATGAGTTTCGTAAGGGATGTTTTGTGAGGAAAGAAGATGCGACAGGCAATAGGCAGTTAAAGAGGCATCGGGCACGGACGATTTCTCAATTACAGTGTAACTGAGAAATCGTCCGTGCACCAACTCCTATAGATCATCGCCTGCTTCTGCGACAGCGGTACAGCCACGATTCCCGAAGACGCACTACTACTCGGGCATGGAAGATATATGGCTGCATGGTGACCGCACAAACAACCATGCTGAGTTCATCACGCTAGAACTACTATAGCTGTTGCACGGATGCCCCTCGTCAGATGCACACCGCAGGGTCCAGCTTCCATCGGTGCTCACAGGTTCATGTACCAGGCTGTTCCTCTTCAGTACACGCCAGTCTCTATCTCATCGACCGCATTCCATCCGACAAGCATGGCAGATTTCACGGGCGAAGAACGAGTCATCGTCAACGCGGCACTACAGCGCATACCTGGCAATCCTGGCGAGAGACCTTTTACACTTGGCGACGCCTTCTCAAGATGCATCTACGAACGGCCACTCCGGATCAATGATGGTGTCGGGCCGTTCGACGCCGTCCATGTGCCACGCGATGTAGACAGCGAGTTCAACGTAAAGCGGTGGTTCATGTTCGACATCGGTGTGACGCGATCGATTGCTCGTGCCGATCTAGGCAAAGTACCACTCAAAGCATACACGGCCGAATATGACCTGGCCGACGATCAATGGTATGTGGCAAGTATTTCAACACGACGACATACTTACTATGAGCAGGAAGTTCAAACCGCGAGCCATTAATGCCGAAGCCTGGGCAAAGTATTGTGCTATGTTCCAGTGGGGCGCAGGTGAAATAACAGGGGCGTCGTAGCATGCAGGCGATGCCTACTGCTCTGATCGTGCCACATATATCCTTCTAGTCGCGCTCTTATTTCAGTATCTTTCGCAGGCATTCCACATCCTCAAGACGCTAAGAAATTCCCCAAAGGTACGCTATCATACTCTCTGAAAGTGCATCCCGGACCTCGCTGACGAGCAAGATGTGCACCAACGTACATGCATACTTCAGTTGCAGACGAACCCACGAACGACGTAACGAGAATGGTTTGCGACTCAAATACATCGGCATGTGTGATTTAGCACGCAATGCCACGCCGAGAGTGGTGTGCCGTCAGAGAGACGATGAGCATGTCACGAACGAGGATATGGACGAAGAGGAATGTCCTGAGTGCAAAGGCGACACACCTCCGGAAACTCCTTGAGACTAAAAAGATGAACTTACGTCACTTCCTGTTCGTCATCAACACTTCTGGGACTCGCTCTATGCATAACTCGAGACCGCAAAGTTGGAGAACCGGGTTGCGGGACCTGTTTGGGCTAAAGTTCGATGGCCCATCGGTTGATAACGTGGTGTGGCAGATGTTGAATTATGTCTTTGAACAGGACTTTCGGCGTAGAACAAGTATTTACAGCTTCACGCAAGTTGTGTCGAAAACAGTCACCATGGCATGCCTCTGTTCTTCCTAGCCACGAATGTCCTTCCGCGCAGTTCAATCAGCAGGATCCCGCTTCGTGGCAGAATACACTTAACCTCGGCAGCGGCGTTCCAGAGAAGTTGCAGGTTCAGCGTACTATAGGAGATCTGGTCTCTTGTTTCTCCAGGAATTGAAGGAATCCTCAAAGGGATTGTCCTGTATGACTGCTTTCGTTGGTGCGAAGAGGTCCTCTGCCAATTTGAAGAGTGTAGGTGGGTACCGAAGAGTTGATTTTTTCGCACGTATCTCGCGGTGAAACTCCTGAACTTGTCTTATGTTGAGGAGCCCGGAGTCTGCGACTGAGGTAGACAGTGCACAGAGTGAAGCGAGCTGCTTGTCATGTGCGGCGGAGACTTGTTCTATGCATCTGCGTGCCTGAGCCCTCCTCCGTGTCCACTCTTTGGAGGATTTCTCGAAAGACTGAAAGAGAACTGCTTTCCACTTCGTTATGCTTTGCTGCATCTGTTGGCTGACTACGTTGATGTGCCGGCCTTGAATTGTTTCCTCTATTGATTGTATAATTTGCTTGACTTCGACTTTAGCTTTGGATTTACGCTTTCCCATGTTAGTGCTATGAGACTCGAGCACTGTAGAAAGGATGTAGAGAGGATGCGCACTGGTTGTGCATAGGACGTAGACAGGATGCGCATAGGCTGCGCACAGGATGTAGACAGGATGCGCACCGGTTGCACACAGGATGCACACAGGTTGCACACAGGATGCGCACAGGCTGCACACGGCCGGCTATCCTCAAACGAGTCGACGACCTTATCCCGACGAATTGATTGGTGCATTTCTCGAGTAGCCGTTGGGTGGGTTCCCTGTATGCACGAGGTTAAGACACCAAGTTTTAGACTTTTACAAGCGCCGACAGATCGTCCGGACAGACCTTGGTGCTCTCATCACTACTGATGTTGCTGCTTGTTGTCTGCATCGGAAAGCCACCGCATATGCACGAGGCATGGAATATGCCAAAGCGCCTGGAGCCTCGTCAAGCTGTCCGCATTTCGCCTATGGGTCTGAACCATGCTCAAGCCCAGCTGGAGAGGGTTTTTAAGGCAATAATACGCCCGGCTGTCATGACCGGTGAGCAACAAATGCTTCGAGCGAGCGGCAAACTGTTTGCCTTGCATTTTGTGCCTTGCAGTATGTGCGTCTTCGATCATGTTATCTTCTCGTGCGAACACGATCGGTTCATAGCCGTTGAATGGTGTACGTCAAAGGTCTTATTTCTGCGGCAGTCTCTAATGGGCCCAGGTCAAGACTATGAGGAGCTCAAGCGGGGATGTCGCCGCCGCGAGGTTGCTCAAAAGTTGAAGTACAATAAGGAGTGCGGTTCGTCGTAGCAGCCGCAACTGTCCCTGACGACTAACTTTTTAGCAAGGCGGTTGTCGAGATACGAACTCACTCATCTGTCGCAAAGCGTTGGAGGGTACGAAGCACAACAAATCCAACTTTCCAGTTTGCCAGAGCAAGGACTATTACGTCGCGAGACAAGGCGCCAAAGCAACCAAATAAACTTGAGGCGCAGGCATGTTAGATATACCAATTATCAAGCCATGCCGGAGAACGTTCGAGTCTTTCACACTTCTCGTTGACAATAGCTACTTGAACCTCGCCGAGCAGTTTCTCTCCTTTGCTTCTTAGACTGTCTGCCAGCCACTGAGGTATCCGGAGTTGCCGCGAGCTCCCGGTTCATGGTCGATTGTGTATCACGTGCAGATGCCGAACCAATGCTAGACTTTGCAATACTGTACGAGCTGAAGTCTTGCGACAGGTCTGATGACTGCTCAGGGTAAGGAGGTTCCGATTGGGATACAGAGAAGCTGATGTCGGCAGGCACCTGGTCGATCGCTGAGCAAATTCGCTTGAAGTGCGTAGGCATCCAGTCGTTGTAGACATTCTTCGTGAAATTGTACGCTGTCCACTTCTCCTTGCCATCTAATGCTGTGAAGTCGAAAGTATGGATTTGGTGACGGTAATACTGCGTCCCTGAGTCATTGATCTCAGCGTAATAGCCGTATATGCGGACACTTCGATGATCATGAGAGATGGTAAAGGCGAGAATCTCCCGATGCAGCTCCTTCTCGCGCTTGACAGCCCGGAACAGCTCCACCACCGCCCGCACCGCAATGGCCGCGCTGTGGGCGTTCTGACGGTCGGCAATGTCGAGAGCTGCAGCACCGCATTTCACCTCGCAAGTCATAAACGGGAAGTACATGTACCAGGTACCCATAAAGTATGACTGGTCGTTGACGTCGCCAATTATTGGGTGCATCCTGTCGAGCTGCTCTTGCTGCAGTATACGGACCTAGAAAGCTCTGTACACAACTGGTGTAGAAAGCCAAAATAGCGCTTGGTATTCCGATGAGACCACGAGGCTCTAGGATCAACTGGACGACAGTGTCTCCTTTCTCTCCCTGCCGTATCGACACGATACCTGCCTTGTTTGGCTGCACAGAGGGACACTTCCACGCTCGATCATCCTCAGGGCCAGGCTTGAAGAATCGGAAGCCGAGCCTAACACTTAGGAATCGGGCGAACGTCGATGCCAAAGTCTCACTACAAGGTAGGTAGCAGTCCCAGTCTGATCTGTCATCTGTTGAACCCGGGGAAAAGAACTCTAATGCTCTGGAGCCAGATAAAAAAGGCATCGCAGTGCGCCATCATATCTAGTATCTCTTGTCCGCGGTCAGGAAAATGCTGATCTAGGTAGTCGGCACATTTTTGTTGAGAGTCAACGCTGAGGTGAAGGCAGTAGCAGCCTCACAAGATCGAACAGCCGTGTAAGTATTACCAGCTAGGCTTTCCCGAACCTCTTCGACCTCACTGTTGTCAATTGGGTTCGACAGGTCGCGTTCCATTTTAGTTGCCATCTCAGTGACCTGGCAAAGTTGGGGTTCTGCTCAGTAATCGAATATATGTACCAGAGAGAGTAGACCATGGTATCGAACCCGTAGAATGAGTTTGCCGATCCGCGTGTCAGTAAGTTGTGACGGTTGCTTTACGGCAAACCCAAAAACGCGAGCATACTGGCACTTATATGCATCACGCCAACTCCTCACCTATGCTACCAAAATCAGCAGAATACAGGTTTGAATGGCACTTTATGACGCTTTCCTTGAGGTCTTTAAGATCAGCAGCATATTGGACCTAGCTCTAAGTGCAGTGGATGTCGTGTGCTGAAGCTGACACCGCCGTCGAAATAGCCGCTGGGTCTTTTGGCAAGCTTTGGGGTAGGACTGGCGTGGAATTGGTTCGAGAGAGCGAGAAGGCCCGTTAAAGCCGGAATGATGGATGGGATAGACGGCATAGTCAATAAATCCTATTGTTCCTTTAGCTAGTGGCTTTGTAGTGTTATAAGAAGGATCATTTCCAACGCATCGCCCCAAAATTCTCGACCTTCCTGAGCTCTTCCACGATTTCGGGGTGCTGCAGCGGTTATCCGACAGAAGATCAATATGCTTTCGAGCATTTGAATGTTGTGACCGAGATTTTCACCGAAAGACAGGGATCTGATCCGAGTGCGAGTCTAGCGCATGCTTCTATCACACTGCAGCTGACATTGACGACTTATGCTCTACATCTTTCAGATAAAGCTCGTTATAAGATGTAGCGCAGGCTACACAGGTTCTAGTTTCCGTTGTCGTCCCGTGACGGTGTGGCTACAGAGGAACTGCAACGTCTGCTTGTTTCCTCAATCGAGACACAAGTTGGCTACCAGCCATTCGTTATTTTCTAAAGCGCCCGAGTCCTCATGATGTCCGTCAGTGACGCTGGACGAGCAGAAAGCCGGACCTGGGAGCCAGCCGCACCGCCGGGTGCTGACTTCATCGATGCAACATATGTGCCGCCCAAAGATGGCTGGGAGATAGTCAGTGGAGGGTGTACGGCGAGAGTGGAGCGAAAGTTCGGCAGCGACTGGGTCGTGAAGCTGCCCTATTCCAATAGCTTTGATCCGGCCTCGACTGCTCGTGATCTGCGCCGCGAGTTCGACATTTATCAACGACTACCCAATCATCCCCGTCTCCTCAGGCTCCTGCCGGGAAGCTCCCCGACGCGTTTGATGCTGCCGTATATCAGCCATGGAACTTTAAAGGATCGGCTAGGACCTGATGCTACGCCACTCACCTGTACCCAACGACTTCAATTTGCTGCCGATGCCGCCGAAGCAATTGGGGTGCTGCATTCAGCGAACGTCATCCACTGCGACATACAGCTCCACAATTTCATGGTTAACAGCGAGGATCGGTTGCAGGTTATCGACTTTGCAGGATCTATGCTAGATGGACAACTTGGTAGTGCCATCGAGGGAAAGAGCTATTTCTTGCCACGTCCATTCGACGAGCCTTCTTCCGTACTCACCTAAATCTTCGCTTTGGGCTCCGTACTCTTTGCTATTCTTTCGGGACGACTGCCCTACGAGGAGAAGCCCGAGCAAGACGTGAGCAGGCTCTTTCCGGAAGGCGTTTTCCCTCCTACGGACCACTTGGTGAGCGGCAATACAATACTCAAATGCTGGATCGGCGACTACACGTCCGCATATGACGTATACCAAGCGATCTCTGGGTACTGACAATGCATAGCGCAAGGCAAAGACAATTTTCTTGAAGCTGCTTGAACGAATATATACACCGCGCTGGTTTCTTCGACCATCTCCTAGCTCGCGGCACATATCCCTCTTGGAGCTTGTCCTGACATTGTGCTTGAAAGTATGGCAATGCTCAAAGAACGATCGCCATGATTTCGCCCCTGCTAGATCATCACGGCCTGGACATTAAAGTAGGCACAGAACTCCTGGGGAACTTCCTTTACGAGGCTGAAGGCTCCGTTGCCCCTTCATGCAGTGCCATATACCATATAATCTTGCCGCAGTACAGGAACTCATCAAACGAGGCCCGAACATTGATACCCGCGGCCAATCTGGCTCCTTGCCTATGTCTAACGCGACTGGAGGCTTTGATGATCCAGGATTTCTAGCGGCACTTGATCTCCCTCTGCACGCAGGCGCCGACGCTTTCTCAGGTCTATAATATGCTGTGACAAACCATAATCTGAGGCTGCTGTGCTTGCATTTGCATCTCATCGTTCGAATTTTGTGGCCATGAGACCTGGGGACATCTGAGGATCCGAGTGGAGTTGTATCCTCTCGTCTCAGCATTGTCTGCATCAACTCGGGAGACTTCCCGCCAGACAGTCTTCTTTGCTCTCGTGTACATTGTCCAGATACAGGTCGTCATCGGAAAATGTAAGCATATACATTACCGTAGCATGCGTTAGCAGGGCTCGAGCTGCCAAGCGAAGGGCAGGCGTAGCCCTCAGGGCGTCCTCCTACGAAAACTGGTCCAGAAGAGCGGGTGGATTTCGTTGTCAAGATCATAGACTTTCTAAGGTCCAGCACGTCGATGTACCAGGTGAACTCTATATAACAGTAGTCTCTACATATTTTGGTGGGAAAGGTGTTGCTTGCTGACCTGCAGCTATCGTTTTATCACTGTCCAGCAGTATGAAGAAAATTCTCGGTCTTCGCAAGCCCGTCAGCGATTGAAGAGAAGCCGGGAAGTACTTGAGCCAAGCGATCCCGAGTAACAATGGCCAGGAATATCGATGACCAATCTCTGTCCAGAAGCATAGCGCAAAGTGCCGTAATTTTTGAATTGCACTGCGTATGACTGCGTCCAGGTCTCTTCTTGAATAAACGGACAAGGCGGCATTGTCCTCTGTTGTGCATCCCTAGAGTTTTGGTCCAAACTCCCTCCCATGACTCGCCCGCCACCCTTCAAGCGTAACATTCACCTTACTGTCCATCCGTTCTCTCGAAACCCAATAAAGTCTCGGTAACTCCGTATCCTTTACCTCCAGCCCTCCAAGCGCCATCCTCGCAATCGCCTTAGCAGAAAGAAAGATCTGTGGCATCCCATGTCCCGAGAACCCCGCACAAATCAACTGTCCCTCCTTCCCCGGAACTTCACCCACGAACGGAAACCCATCACTAGAGTACCCCATAATGCCCGTCCAGACTTGATCAGTGTACGCACCACTGTCTTCCCATCCGCGGAAGTGTCGCTGCATGTAACCATCAAAGTATTTCTTGGCCGGCTCAATGAGTTTGCTGTCGTCGACATTGTTGTACCACAGGTCCAATTGCTTGAAGTAGTCTCTTCGCCCGCCGCCGACGATGATGCTGCCGTCTGAGCGTGGGATCAGGTAGTCGTATTCGCTGGGGGATATTCGGAGGATGTAACTGTTGGAGAGAAGTGGTGGATGGGCTTTGCTCGGAACTATGCGGCTGCATATGCCTCGTACGGGTACGATCTTCTCCTTGAACTCAGGGACTAGGGCAGATGTGTATGCGTTACTTGCGTAGATGACCTTCGAAGCGAGGATTGCCCCACGAGATGTGTTGATTGACCATTTTCTCCCCGTGGCAGAGCCATCAGTGGGCGTGACAGAGGTCACCGGGGTGTTGGTCTGGAGGTTGACGCCGGCTGCGACTGCTTTTCCAAGAAGATGAAGCACTAGCTTGTAAGGCCAGACGTGGCCAGCAGTGTAGGTGAAGCAAGCTTTGGCACCTTTTATGCCAGATATCTGCGCTGGTCAGCACAACCGGGAGCTGAAACGTCATGTTTCACTCACGCCTTCGGCATTTCTCTCATCGCTGTAGAAGACCTCACTGGCGGTCGAAACACCAGCTTGCTTGAGCCTCTCCAGTCCGAGCTTGAGATCTCTCTTCGCTTCTTCATACAAACAGACATCAGTAGCTCTTGTAACAACAAAGTCACAGTCGATGTTCTCTTCTTCGACAAGCTTTTGTATTTCTTTGACTTGGCGAGCTTCAAAGGATGCAACCTCTTCGGCGGCCTCTTTGCCATACTTTTCAAGGGCGCCAGCGGCACGATAGTATGGATCTGGCTTCAGATGGCCGCCTTGGGGTGTATTATCAGCAACTATACCGTCCTCGATGAACAGGTGATTTACCATTCCTGCCAGTTGCGCCCGAGCATGCTTCGCGAGCTTCTAGTATCGCTATCGACACATCCCGACCGGAAGCTTTCTGCTGTTGCAGTAAATGGTGCACAATCGATGCTCCAGAATATCCAGCACCAATAACAACAATGTCGACCTCTGTCGGTAAATGTTCGGTGCTGCGGAATGTGTCCAATTCGTGCAGCTGGCTGCGCCAGAATGAGGCGGTGGCGTTGGTGACTGGAAACGACATCGTAGTACAAGGCCGATACAGGTGCTGTGAGGACATCAGCAATGTTCGTGGAGAAGAAGCTTGTCACTCCTTGAAGGGTGGTCTGAAGGTGCAGTGCGGGTATTTCCACCCATGCAGGTACATCATCGTCGGGCGAGCTGACTGGCCTATCTCATGAGCCGGCCGGCAGTTGAGAGTCTTGGCCGATGGGTGTATATATGTATCGCTATAGCACGACTGCATCACACAGCCTGATTGAATGTGAGCGAGTGCAAAATGAGACCGCATGAGCAGCTTCTAATCTCGTACGGCAGCGAGATCTGATGCATGTTCACTGCCCTCGCGCGAGTCAGCGCTCGAGCGGCGCAGCTTGTATGACTGTGGTATCTGAATGGCCTCTCCCATCTTACACACTCCTCTCATATATCCCCAAGTCCGTGACACTCACCCTTATCTTACATGTATCTGTTGTTTATTGCCCCTTATCGGCGGCGTATCGTACATCATCGTCCGAGAACACCGATCAACAGCGCTCCATCTTCTTTACTGTCACCGCCGATATGCTCCATCTCGCGGAGCGGCGTGTCGTGCAATGCCTTGATGAGCACCACGTTGATAGCCTTCGACGTATGTTGATGCCGCTCTGTGCCTGAGCACACAATCACCCTAATCGGACGGCGGTGACGTCGACATGGCGGGCTGCAACATACCTCGCACAGCGTTGGCAGCGATCTACTCCATCATCAATAATTGTCCGTCTTCCTTCGTCGATGATAACAACATACCTGCGACGCCTTACGCCGATGTTTCTTGCTGTTATCAAGTTTCTTGGTACTGTTGACCGAGTGCTTTGGCATCAGCAGGGGCGGTGTGCTGGGTTGATAAGTATGCGTTTCCGCAACTGAAAACTTGACGTGTTCATCTTTTCTGGCCATATAGTGTTGATGGAGAAGAGAAGAGGAAGAAGAGGGAGAGGCATGACTGATAACAACAGATATGATGATGTGACCGCGGCTGCGGATGGCATCGTGGCGCGTACGCGTAGGATCTAGAACGGCCATAAGGCTGATGATGCAAGTGGAGGCGTGATTTGAATTTGGGAAAGAGTTGCCGGACAGTTACATATATTGATGAGCTGCCGTCATTATTTGATGGTCGTGTCGACCACGCCCCTTGGATAACGAGATTCATGGAGTCGAGACGTGCGATGCACCACGTCTATGCCTATGCCACATGAGAGCTATATGGAGACTGGAGTGATCTTGATGGGAAGCGTGCCTTGAGGTCAAGGGGCTGGTCGGGGCAGTTCGACGAAACGACGATGCACCCGCGTAGGCCGTTAAATGAGCCAAGGAATCTCTTCAACGTAGCCTCGTCCAATGCCTCAATGGTCACACAGCAG
The DNA here is from genome assembly GCA_001297265.1 of Mycosphaerella arachidis. NCBI lineage: Eukaryota > Fungi > Ascomycota > Dothideomycetes > Mycosphaerellales > Mycosphaerellaceae > Mycosphaerella > Mycosphaerella arachidis. The sequence goes on from LIHB01000066.1 coordinate 137,305, forward strand.
AACCGGGTCAAACTGATGTTGTCGGACAGCGCTGCCAACAGGGCGGAAGTATGGACGCATTTGTAAAAGCCTAGCATGCTCAGGCCACTGAGCTGGATGACACGCGCTAGATTTCTGCCAGCATAGGTGAGTTTCGAGCAGCGAAGCCAGAGTCCCTGCATGGCGAGCTTTTGAGATTCCTCCTCGCGATCAATATGATGAAAGAGCGCTTACACGACGGTGCCATCGCTGTCTGCACTGTCTGACTCTATCTGTACCGACTCGTCTAGCAACGAGGTCTAGTGCCTCGTATGATCATCCCTTCCAAGGCGGCGGACTGAGCGAGGAGGTGTCTGTAGGACGCCAGCTCGGTAGCAGGGCCCAGCACGCCCAGTACCTCGATGGTCGAGAGAGCAGGCCACAATGACGGTCCAAAGACGTGCTTTTCCAGTGCTGTAGAACGATCAGCATTCCCTGGGCGAAGGACAAGATCGTGGCCGGCCGCCTACCAGCGCAGAAATCAAACTTGATCGGGCCCAGCGCAATGCGAGTCAACTTGGTCTGCTGAGTACAAAGAACCGTGATGGTCTCTTCATCGAGCTCTACTGTCGGGCATCTTCTGCGAAAATGTGATGAGTCAATTTGCTTTTGCTTGTAAAGCGCCGAAAGCATACAGAGTGGTGAGTTTATCACGTGGCAGTATCTGCAGAGCTCTCCGGAGAAAAAGGCATTCCTTGTCAGTCGATGCCCGGTCTTGAACGATTACTTTGAGTTCCCGAACATGTGCCAGACCTGGGTTGGCGATAGAGAGGAAGCAGCAACCCAATTCAGGTAAAGTCTTTTGTTTGCTGTCGAGAACCGCTGTCGTGTAGAGCCTGGGGATCGCGATGTTCCTAAATACCTCACTTGTGTCAGTATTTGTGTATGTGAGTGTAACGCGCGCCGCACCTCTAGCTTAGTGGCAGTTGCTGAGGTACCAGGCGATGGAGTCCGAGTCTAAGCTGTATTTACGTAGACTGCAATCGAGCTGTCCACCACTTACCTTGCTCGTCAGACACAGATTCTTGAGGTCGGTGGGTCGCGGTATGAAGCTGACGACGATTTTCAACAGCTCAGGCGGAATGGTCTCGATGCGGTTGACGCTCGCCATGCTGGTGATGTGGACGTCGGTAGACGTTGCTGAGGTACGATAACTCGAGACCCTGCGACCCATGGTATTGGTCGGATTCGTAGTCGTGGCGGTTGTGTGAAGTGATATGCGTGAGATTGAAGTGGTCTTAAGAAGTTGTTGTCGAATCGGAAGTAGAAGCGGCAAACTATTTAGCTCATGCACAAGCTGCAAACTCCGTGTTTGCATTCACTCGAGCTTCGTGCCCCACCCACGATGGGCGGCACTCGGCAGCAGCCGTTGTAAGACTCGCCGGACGAAAAGGGGATCGAACGTCGATGGAACTGCGCGATTCAATGTAGCCCCTTTCCCTTGTTGTTCCGCCCCATATCATCACTTTTACTCAGCCGTCATCCATACCTCCCAATCTTTATTTACCCAACCCCCATCCCACCACCTTATCGAACGTTCTCGCCCCGATGGCTCAATGGCTTAATGGTATGGCGATACACCTGTCCTTTCGAGCTGCGTTCCTGTTGTGTCTCGCTACGATGGAAAACATGGAGAGACGTGACATTAAGGCGGCTGTCCTTGGGACGAGGGAGTGTTCATCTTCCTTCAGTGCTGCCAGCCTTGATACTTTTGCTCCTAACGTCACAGCCGACATTGGCAAACGACCACTTTCCTTTCCCTTTGATTAAAGCCACAGGGCGAGAATAGACTTAAGATGTGGAGAACGTACGTGCAATAACCTCGAACAGTCATTTCCAGCAGCGATCGAGTCGTGTGGTAACAGAATTGTTGTTGCTCTGTAATGAACTTTTGGTCGTTTTGGTTCGCTTAGGTGGATCGTCGGTTCATTGAACTCAAAAAGGTGAGGCTGAAGCCCTGAGCATGAGTTGGCGTCTCGTCCTGGATGACTCAAAGCGTGTCCTTTCACGCTGTTCATGGTGCTTTACCCAACGAGCCAACAAAATCTCCATACAAGCTTACGCCTCCCTCAATGTCGACTTTAGGGGAGCTCGCGCAATCGCCGCTCTGTCCCCAAGCTCCGATGATACCACGAGAGAGCAACCAAGACCCAAAAGCACCCTACTAAAATGCCGCCTGACTCTCCGCCTCACCATTGAGCTCTCTGAGCGCCTGCTCCGCCAGCTCACTCCTCAAGCTCGCAACTTCACTCTCTCTCTGCAGGCGATCCCACTCCCTCAATGACTTCCTTTTCTTCGCCTCCCTCTCATCAATCTGGCGCCTCAGCCTCTCTGCTTCATCTTCGAGACGGTTCAGCTTGGTGCGGTCCACGATTGGCTCAGCTTTCACTCCACCTTCTACAATCTTCGGTAGATCCTGCAATGCGGGATGGATTCGGCTAGCAGCTGGTCCGGTAGGAATGTTTGGCTCAGTGGGGCGACGAGCAGCCTTAGGGCCCGTCGGTGCATCTGGCATTGGCGTGTCGCCGTTAGTGAAGCGCTGGTTGCGTGGACCGGTCGGTGCCACTGGTGTGGTCGTGCTCATGCTACTCTGTCTGCTGAAGACCGGAGAAGGAGCCTGTGCTTGTGAGAAAGAACCGCGAGGACCAGATGGAGGTGGACGAGAGACAAAAGCAGGGTCTTGTGCGAAGCTCTCACTTGTGCTACGAGCAAAGCCTGCATCACCGCCGCCGCCACGACCGAAACCAGCAGCAGGTCCTGTAGGCGCGCCACCTACTTCGCGTTAGTATACACTCTCCACGGCCCTGAACCGGCGACTTGGTTGTCCATATCAACACCACGGTCGATATTAGCTACATACCTCTGCCTCCACGGAAGCCGCCATCGAAGCCACCTCTAAATCCTCCTCGGCCGCGGGGCGCAAAGTCACCGCCAAATCCTCCTCTGCCTCGCGAGGCAAAGTCGCCTCTCGGTGCCGCTGAGCCACGAGGTCCAGCTGGCGGAGCTGCGGCCGCTCTAGGACCAGAAGGAGCTGTACCTGCCGCAGCAGGGCCTGTAGGTGGAGCCATTGATCGCTGCGAGCTTGGTCCAGTAGGAGGTGCTCGAACGGGGAGCGGTGCGTCATCTGCGCGGCGTGGCTCTCGTGGTGGTGGCACAGAGTCATGTACTGGCGCTGCATAGCTCTGGTCGTCGTCGTAAGCTGGTGCTGGGTTGCTGTAAGTGTTGCGTCGTGGTTCTGGGTCGCCAGCGCGGTACGGCTCGCGATCGTTGTACGGGTCGCGTGGTGATGCTCTGCCGCTTCTTGGCCTGTCTTCGAATGTCGGGTTGAGAGCTGCTCTGCTTGGGTGTAATGGAGGTGAAGAGCGTCGGCTGGTAGCTGTGGAATCGACTGCAGACTCTTCTCGACTGCGATAGTCTTGTCTGGTGTCGCGAACTGGCGAGCGTGGTCTTCTCCAATCGTCCACTGCCCGAGGGTCAATCCTATCGTTCCTAGCCATAGGCGATCTTGAGCGAGCTGGGCGGTAGTCCCTGGTCACGCCTCGTGGTGGAGAAGCACGGCGATCTCGAGGGTCTGGCGAGTATCGTCTCCGTGGTGGACTGACAGCTCTTGATGGTGGATAGTCATCGTATCTCGCAGCTCTTGGTGGGCTTGCCAGTCGCTCTCGCTTGATCGGCGGCGGAGAGCGTCGTCCTCTGCTAGAGATGGGCGACGGCTCTCGTGTTCTCTTCAGCGGAACCGCACTATGCTCTCGATAGCGAGGGATAGGAGAGCGTTCGGCTATAGGAGCAACAAAGCGGCTCTCCCTATCGTCCCTGTAGTCTCTGGTGTCGCGATAGCCCCTGTCGTCTCTTACTGGCTCTCTCCTGAAGAGGTCGTCTCGTGGCAGGTCTTCTCTTCTGGGAGGTGGTGAACGTGGCCTTCCTCTGTAGCTGTCCCCACCTCTTGGCACTGCATCTCGAGCATCGCGGTATCGTGGTGGAGAGGGCGATCGTCGGCGGAAGTCATCTCGGCGCGGAGGTGGTGTTCTGCTTCGAGGGCGTGCGCGGTAGGTGTCGGCGCGGGTGTCGTGGTAGTCGGAGCGTCGCGGCGGAGATCGTGCTCTGTACGTGTCGCCGCGTGGTGGTGTTCGTTCTCGTGCAACATTACCAGGGCGATACGACTGCCCTCTGCCAGAGCCATATTGGTCTTCTGGTGGGACGTCTGCCCGTCTTTGCAAACGCGCGTTAGCTTCCACATCTCTAGCACTGTCTCTGCCTCTGATAGATCTCGCCCAGTCTCTTCGGCGGCCACGTTGCTAGTGTTGTATGATATTGAGGCGATGGCGATGGTCCAGTAATCCACCCTCCTCCACCTCTGCAGGGAGGGACCGTGCTGAAGTATCCATATCGCATACACCGATACCGCCGTGTAGCGAATGTATATACGTCACTTACCTCCTGCTATCTCGGTCTCGATCCATAATGAGGGCGGTGGCAGTTGCCCCGTGGTTGCGAACTTGTTCCTGCTGAGGTCGGGAGCCACACTTCGAAGTTGACGCGCATCGGTAGTTGTGGCGCCTTGGCGTTTCCCTGATCGAAGCCTGCACGTTTTCTTTCCACGTTCTACTCGCCTCATACCTTATTCATGCACTCTCCATCACCCCGGCCCAATCCGCGCTGCCAGAACAGATCCCTCCAGTATGCAACCGGGCGGCATCGAGTCAGTTAGTTGACATCAAGATCGGAAATCAATGTTTCGGGGACGTCCATCATTCGATTCGAGCTCTCAATATCCTGCGACCTCCGTCTACATTCCCAACCCATACTCCTCGCTTTTTACACACCCCTACTCCGGCTGTTCTCTGAGCCATTTGCCACGTTAAACTGATCCCATCGACCGCTCTCGCGTCCCTGTGTTACTGTCCAAGCCCGTGTCACTCACAACCAGGCACTACCTCTTGCCACCTCTCTGAGCCGCCCTCTCCCGGTCTCTCTTTTGCCTCTTAGCACTCTCCTCAGCAACCATGCCGCTCAGATCCTCGCCATCAGCTGCTCCACCTTGCCATCCTCCTGGATTCTGCTGTGCTCGCTGTGCATCATACTGTCTTCGCAGCTCCTCCTTGCTCATCTTATCATCTCGCAGTAAAGCATCCGGATCCATTGATACGTCCAGGTCACCTGCCTTCCTCTTCCTGCCACGATCATCCCGCTCCTGGCCAAGCACCGGCACGTTGTTGTTACCAGACAGGTCGTACGCACGCTCGCCTCCAAAAAAGCCTTCGTTTCGTATCGAACGCTCGTTGAGCACCTGACCAGCGGATCGTGGATGTGAGCTCGCTTCGGTCTCGGTGCCTATTCGCTGCTTGCGAAGGTTCATCTCGTCGGATATGCCTCGAGAGCCCATGAAGTCGGTCGGAACAGTGCTCGTTATGCCGCCTGGAGTCTCGGTGCCACCGTATGGAGTTTCCAGACCTGTCCTCCTGCCGCTCTCATCTTCTTCCTCGTCATCATCCTCGTCTTCCTCTTCCTCTTCCTCCTCTTCTTCCTCGGCTGGTGGCTGCAGCTCACCCCACAACGACTTGTCCACCGCCTCCGCGCTAGTTGTGTCTTTGTGGTTGCCCTCATCCATAGTCATGCCAAACACGTCACCACCAAAAAGAGGCCTATTCTGGTCATCGACCGGCGGCTTACCGTATCCACCAGGGTGGAAGCCCCACTGACCTCCAGGCGGAGGCGGCGCATTCAGACCAGCGATCTTGAGTGCGGGATATGATGGAGGAGGTCCGATCTTTTGCTGGTTGATCAGCCATGGCGGTGGTGCGCCAGGCGGCATGTTCAATGCCTCCTTCAGCTCTTCGCTAAGCTCACCGGGTCGCAAATGTCGCAAGTTCGTCTCGAATTCCTTGCCTTCGTAGTAGACTTCGCCATATCTTGTGAGTGAGGGTTTCGTTTGCCGTCGGAAGAATGCCTCGTAGAGTTTCTGGTAATCAATGTCGAGCTTGCCCGTCTTTCCCGACACTCTTGCTCGCTGCTGTTGCTTCAAAGTCGCCTCTGCTTGCTTCTCCAACACCGCATCGCGCATATCCGAGATACCAGTCTCTGCGATGAACTTGGGCAGAGCGAATCCTGGCTTCTCTATACCCCGCTTGCTGCTCAGATACTCCCTCTTAAGACTCCAATGCGTCGGCACCGGCACCACATTTCGCGAGCTCTTGATGTTGACCAACAATTTCGGATCTTGCGCCGAAGTATCTGTCCAATCTACGATCTCGGGCTTGCGCACGATGGCCTTCAGTTCTGCTATGCTCAGCTTGTTTGCCATTTTCCGCGCTTTCTTTGACAATCGCTGCTTAGTCTCCGCCTCTTCATCCTCATCCTGGACATTATCGTTGTCATCGTAGAAGACTTCGGGCTTTTCAGGCTCCTTCAAGGCGGGATCCTCCTTGTCCTCTTCTTTGAACTTGGCGAAGACGCCGGCAAATTGTGAGAAGAGAGGGTCATCGTCAGGTAGGTCGGTATCGTTCTCGATGGCAGGCACATCCTGGATCGGGTCGTCCTTGGAGGGTTCGACTGGCTGTATCGGCTCTGCTGGTTGACCTGGCGCGTTCGAGTCCGACCGTGCAGGTTCTACCGGTGTCTTTAGATGCGTCAGCACATGCGACTCATCATATCTTGGCGCACTCACATCATTCTTCTTCTGCTTCTTCTTCGCGCGACGAAGCTCGTTCTTGGTGGGCTTTCGTGCCTTTTCTGGTTGTTGGTGCTCAGGTGCTAGAACGCCAGGCATTTTGTGTACCTACTGAGTCGCTCCCTGCAGTCAGTGCCCGAGTGCCGGTCGCTCGTTCAGATCGGCTCGGTGTGTGCGCTAAGGAGGACAGTAGAGCTGTGCTTGATATGTCAATGGTGGATGTGATGCTCGCAAAGTCTCGCTTATTGGAAAGTGCAGAGTAGACCCCCTCGTGCTCGATACCTAATTTGGTCAGCGGTCGGGGTCTGACTATCTCGCACCCCTTGAGAACGAGGTCAACTTTCTCCATTTGGAACGAACCACACCACTGCAAAACATCGAGAACGGAAATGTGCCCCTTTCAGAACCCAACTTTCAATCTCGCTATGACTGCGGTCATCCCGCCAACTCGACTGAACCAGGCTTTGCAAACTCCTCCCACCAACTAGAATCTCATTCCGTCCACCGAGATACTCAGCCTTACAATCCCGCACTCTAACCATCAAAATCTTGTGCATCTACACCCACGAGGCTTGACCACATCCTCTTCAGCGCCACCTCGCTGTCCTTCCACTTCCGAGATATACTCCCGCCAAGACTCTGCGTCTGGCTCCTGATTACCAAACAGGTCCGCAATGACATTTGAGTCTCGACGATCGTTCCACGACGTCAACTTGTGATAGACAGACTTGGTGCCATCCTCGACTGTGGCTACATCAGCCTGCTCGTCCACCCACTTGGCGGCATCCACGGCCTTGTATCTTGGTCCACTTTGCGACATAGTCGGCCTTGCCTTTGACCCAGTTCGTGAGTTGCTTCAGAATGGGGATTTTAGGGTCAGGCGCCGGTACTGCAAGAGTAGCAATGGCGAAGACGCTGAATATGATGAGTGTGGTGTGCATTTCCGTGGTCAGAAGTGGAGTGTGAAAACTGGGCTTTTTTTGAAGACGTTCTGGTTGATGAAGAGTTGCTTGAAGCTGATGATGCAGTCAAGTAGCAGGTTCTTAAGAAGGCTATATATCGTGTTCGTGTCTGTTGCCTCAGGAAAGTCGATCCAAGCAGCACCTACCTTCACCCGATGATGAGCAGCGGAATCGCTACGAACGTCGTTGGTGTCTCATATCTTCGCCAATACATCACCATTGAAGCCAAAGTCAAGCTCGGGGGAAATCTGTACGTTCCACGATCGTCTCGACACATCATTGCCTGTGGTACGTGACTCTGCGATCACCATCTGTTGCAGAGATAATGATAGGTCGCAATGCTTCCCGGCAGCGAAGCTGTCAGGGAATGTTTCTCATTGCTACGATTCGGGTAGACAGAGGCCCATTTGCGATCCAGCTCATGTTGACCGCTCAGACAACTTGGCTGGATTGCGAATGCAAGCTACGCACTCAAACAAGCCTACAGACCATGAGATGATGCGAGGGCTCCTGACAAAAGAGGTGACCGCTCCACTCTGAACACGACAGCGATATCAAGCTGCGTATAGTGCTTCGAGTACCTGCGACGTAGCGAGTGTGGTTGCAGCGAGGCGCGCATTAAAGCTTCTCCTTGGAAAGCAGTGTCTACGCTGCAGTGCGTCTTTCGTGGCTTTCACAAAGCAATCGTGTCCGTGTACAGGCGGCCACCTCTTTTGTCGTCAGCCCTTGTTGTGCTTTTGCACAGAGGTGGCCGAACATGAAGCTAGGCTTGGCACAGCAATGATCTGACCATCAGCGTCAATGGCGGAACTGCTTTGAGGAATAGTGCACATCCAGCGTCGTGATCGACGCCTTCAGCCTCTGGTCTCACCGAACTACCTTGCCGACTCGTGCGTGTGCGCCTCAGTGTGTGCGTTCAGGATATCGGATCATCACGTTCAATGCCATGCAGCAATAGCTATCACCTCCACTCGGTCTTGCAGAACCAGTCGTTGCCTCAGATACATTGCTCGACGACTGGATCCAGTCTCAGTACTATAGCACCTATCACTTCACAAGATCGTACCGCATTGCCGTTCGTGAGCAGGGTGGAGTCGACAATCAGAGTGAGCAAGTCTGCGGAGTCAGAAGGTTTCGAGTCGCCGATGCCAGCGTGATACCGACCGTGCTAGCTGCGAACACCATGTGGACGGCCATGATTTTCGCCAACAGAATGAGACGAAGTGTGAGGGACCAAAGACCAATAGAGAGCCGGTGTCAATGTTCATTCGGTAGCTCCGCAGCGAAGATTATTATGTTGCGAGAGGCGACTAGCACGGCCAAGCGTGTGCCGCTATATCATTTCTTTTTCTCTGCACGGCTTTCGTGTCGCCGGCATAGCCTGCGACCAGAGCTCCTTTCGAGCTTGACACCTCTCGCCAACCTCGGCGTTGACGCCATTGCTTTCCAAGACGTCGTGATCTTTCTCCAGACACAGCTTCCAAAGGCTGCGATAGCGCTCAGCTTCTGATCCATCGTCTTCCAGGACAAGCGTTTTATCTGGTGGTGCCGAGTTCATCGCCAGGCCGAAGGTGTGTATCGCTAGGGTCACTGAGGTCCGAGTGCCAGCCCGCATTGATGAAAACGTCGGCCAGGATGGCGATATTGACAATGCTCACCACAAACAACACATTCATGAATGCCTTCTGGTAGCCGCTCTTGCCTCCGCTGGCGTATTGTGCCATCTTGATAGAAGTACTTGAACCATTGCGCTTCGCTATCCATGATAGTGGACTTTGTATAGTTCCAAGAATCCGGCCATCCATCGACAAAGGCGAGCCGGTCAGTGAGTCGATGAGGGTAGCTCCTGCTAGCACTGCGAGGGTCTCGACTATCGCTTAGTGGCAGTCAGCAACATCGTTAAGTCATGGAATTACTACTACTTACAAGGAGTCTGTATTGATAGGTTGCCTCAAATGACCAAATGACAATGAACTGTGTTAGCAGACGGGGCAGAGCAGTGTTGGCATCTTCAGCTCCCGGTGGCCAGGCGCAAGGATGCTGCCCAATCTCAAGCAAATTCGAGGCCACTCTTCGCTCAAATGATTAGTCCCGGGAACAGCGTCTGCATGGTGCACATCATACTGCATGCTATCCTCAGTGCCGCAGATAGCTTCAAGTCGCCATGCACTAACCGTGGCGGTATACTCAGCCAGACAAAACGATGTAGGATTCATCGCTGTCGCTCATGCTGAAGTGCTGAGAACAAGCCTCAAGCCTAAAGCCAAAGCAGCAGGGCTGGGGGAGGTCCTGAATAGTCAGTTGCAAGACCGAACGTCGCAAAAAATCCATCAGTCTCACCTCCAGATTCCTTGCAAATGCGGAAATCCGGGACGGCCAGCGAAGCAGAGCAAGAGAAAACAGAACGTAAGGCTGCCCAGAGAGCGACATCGATGATCCAGGTCCAACAGCCGTGTCGAGCTTCAGCTCCTGCTGCGGCCAGGACTTTCTGGAGAGATCGAGCCCGTCCCACATGAGCGCCACGGGCTGCAAGCCCAGCCCATGCAGCCGCACCAGCCTAATGCGAGCAGCTGCGTTTGACACGCGTGCGCAGCTACATGATAGATGTATCGGTTCCCACCTTGTTCGTCCACTTTGCAGAGCTCTTTCGTTTTGCTGGAAGATCGCACGTGGGGCAAGGCTTCATTTGTGTGGGAGCAGGGTCATTTCGAATTCCAGTCGACCGCTGGATGCCCAGTGGATGAAGCCTCCGTACCTTGCTGGTACCTACGATCCTTTCTGTATTTATTGGCCCTCGTTAGTCGTGGGGAGGAAATCTGCCAGAGTCCAGGGGCTGAAAGATTGACACCGAATTTCGGGCACTATGAACGCCCGCCACTTCATTGGCAGTAGCATCTTAAGTATATAATTTCCCCATCTCCAACACTACTCCTCCTCCCCGTCCTGCCCCTTCGCCAACAACCTCTCATGACACTCCCTCGCCAAAACCTTCACTCTCTCCGTATCCTTCGCAGATCCCTCCTTCTCCTCAAACTCAAGCCATTTCTTAAACACAAACTTCGCCCTCCTCTTCTTCATCTTCAGCGCCGCCACTCTTTCGAACAATGCCCTCGTCTTCTCGGCGGCATCCTTCTTCTCAGCGTCATCTTTCGCTCTGATCACTCGCGAGCGCTCAAGATCCAGGAAGCGGTCCCAGCCAGCAGACCACCTCGGCCACTCAGCAAGGATGTTCTCGAAAATGGTGCGGCCGCGCTCTGCGTCGCCGTGCTTGGTCTTGAATTCTAGCGCGGCGAAATCTGCGGAGAGGTCGCGATGTTTCTGGATTGGGATCGATTGCATCGCTTTCGGCAGGAGCGCTCGTGCACGTTCTGCGGCGTTCTTGTCGTTCATCAAGAATGTGGCGTAGTTGAGCCAAATATCCGGCACGGCTCTGAAGTTCTTGTTGCCGATCATGCGCTCGTAGATGTTGTCTGCCTTTTCGAGCTTGCCAGAGCTGACATAGATGGACGCCAGCTTTTCGTGCATTTCCAGAGAGTCTTGAACTTGGCAGGCTGCCCTGAAGACTTCGTTTACGTGCTCATCGTCGCCGTATTCGACTTCAAGGTTGAGCCAGGCCACCCAGACGTTGAGCTTCTCTTCTGTCTCGCGGATGTGGATGGTTCGGAGAGCACGCTCGGCAATCTTGCGGGCTTCGTCCAATTCGCTGAGTTGGATCTGGAAGGCCATGTATTGGATCCAGAGGGACGAGTTGTTTGGCTGCCCGAGGAGCTGGCGCTCGAAATCACTGACGCTGCGTGGACCATACTTGTCTAGGTCACCTGTGAGGTCCTCCTTGATCTCGGGCTTGTTGCGTTTGCGCTTCTTGATCGCAGTGGCGTCTGGCTCAGATTCGTAGCCCGCACCGTTCGGGTTGCTGTCTAGAGCGTCGCCATTCCAGTCGAAGCCATTGGTTTTGAGGCCGACGGTGGGTCTCACTGCGGTTTCGTCGTCAATGTCCATGCCATCAGCAGCGTCGTCCTCATCACCGCCCATGTCCTGAAGAGCGTCAGTTGCATAACCGGCAATATGGTGCGGCCATCACTCACCTGCACGTTATCGAGGTCAACGCCACCTTCAGCATCACTTCCGTCCTCAATTTCAACGCCACCCGCCTCATCCATCTCGAAATCGTCCTCCTCGCTTTCTCCCTCGTCATCCTCTTCGTCCTCATCATCGAACAAGCTTGCCTTGAGGCCCAGACTGATCTGTCGCTTCTCCACATCGACGCCAAGGATCTTTGCCTTGACGACATCGCCAGTACTGTACAACTTCCTGACGTCTTCCACCCGTCTCGCCGCGACCTGGCTTCGATGGCATAGGCCAGACAGTCGCGGCTGAGTGTTATCAATATCGACGAAAGCGCCAAAGTCCTCCACTTTTCGGACCCTGCCAGTGACGGTATCTCCTTCTTTCAAGTCCTCGATGGAGAGTGGAGGCGTGTAGTTGCCGTCAACATGACTTTGCTTCAAGCTCATCTGTACCTGCTTTGTGGTGTTGTCGACAGACAGGATACGGCCTTTGACAAGCTGGTCGATTTCATACAGGCTCTTCCAGTCCTTCACAAAGCGGTCGCTAAGGTCCGAGATGCGAACCAGGGCATCGACTGTAGCACCAAGCGAGACGAAGACACCCTTGTCGGTCACTTGCTTGACGAAGCCTCTGACGATGTCGCCAACCTTCAGAGAAGACGTATCATTGACTTGAGCATCTTTAGTTGCCAGGCTAGAGGAGAGCACTCTGCTGGGCCGAAGACTGAGGAAGATCTTCTTGTTCGGTGCATCGACAGCAAGAACGCAAACCCTGACAATATCGTTCTTGTTGTGCTGTGCCGGGTTAGCTTGCTCGAAGTCATCACTAAGCTCAGCCAGTGGGACAACACCAGCGATGTTGTCAGTAATCTGAACATGGACGAGTCGCTCGGTGGTCTTGGTAACTCGAGCAGGGAGGACCATGCCTGCTTTGAGATCCTTCAGTGTCTCAACTTTGGACGCCTCGTTCTGGCGTGCTGTCAAGTCGAGTCTGTTCGCCGACACATCCACGCTCTTGACCTTGACACGAAGGGCACAGCCCAGACGGAAGCGCTTCTCCAAGTTCTGCAGTTGCCCGACATCATCCGAAAGGTCCATAAGTGCGATCCGACCTCTGACGTTGGGTGACAGGTTGACCCATACGCAGTTGTCGCCATGATTGTTGACAAATGCCAGATGTGTCGAGCCGACTTTTACAGAATCCAGTCCGAGTAGTGACTCGTCTCCATCTTTCACTCTTGAGTTCTTCGCCGAGAGCTCAAAGACGGGGACTTTACCTTGCCGGTGGCTGATAGGGAGAAAGCGATGATTGCGAGCGTCGTGGATGCCCAGCACCTTGACATCAAGCAGCTCATTTTGCTTAAACTTCTGGAGAGGTGCGGCCTTGTTGGTGATCTCGTCCCATGAGTCGAAAGCCTCGCTCACGTCTATGCGACCTTGAACATTGTCTGCAAGACGAACATTGATCTGCGTGGCTTTTATGGATATGATACGCGCTTTTACAACTCTGCCGAGTGTAATGTCGGCCAAGGAGCTGATAGAGGTGTCCACAGGGTTGCCAGCTGCTTCGGTCACAGCTGGCTTGATCTTCGATGCTGCACTGTTCGTAGCAGCTTGCTCTCGCATGCTCAAGATGAATCGCTCGTGGACGTCATCCGTGCCAGTAACATATGCAGTCACACTCTGGTCTTTCCTCAGACCGAAGCTCGGCTGCGCGAGCAAATCCGCCGAGACTTGAGTTTTTGGTAAAAGCCCAACAATGCCGTTCGCAAACTCGACGTAGACGCCCTCCGGTGTGATATTGCGAACGAAGCCATGAACCTTCTTCCCCTCACGAGCGTCAGCGAACGACTTGATCAGGGTATTGTTCTTCGCTTCCTCGACCAAGGCAGGCTTGTTGCTCAAGACGACAGTGTGGCTGCGCTCCTGTTTGTTCAATACAAGCAGGTTTGTAAGTTTCTGACCGACCCGAATGCGTTTGAGCTCTTTCTCCGCCTTGCTGGCTGAGCCGTCCAGTACGTGTCCGATTCTGATGGTTCCTCGAATGCCACTGTCCAGATCCACGGCAACGCTGTCGGCCAGCTTCTCCGAGACCGTGGCACTGACTAGCTGACCACCGGACACTTCGTCCCAAGCAGTCTGCTGCTCGTCATCGAACGTGCTGCTATCTTTGCAAGTCACCTTCATCTCCTGGGTCTCCGGACTGACTGACAACACCTTCACACTGACTGTCTGGCCCAGTCGGAAGTGCTTCTCCGGCTTCTCGATGAAAGTTTCGCTCATCTCCGCTACTGGCAGCCAAGCTCTCACAGGACCGTAGAACTGCACAGCAGCACCGTTAGGCAGTAAACTTACGATTGTTCCCTTGCTCTCCATGCTAGGCTGCAAATCCTTATAGTCCTTCCACACAGCTGCTGAGTCCTCCACCAGCGACTTCTTGAGAGTGACACGTACATGTCGTTTCTCCGTATCGACTGATAATACTCTGCCCTTGATTGAAAAGCCTTCTCGGAATTTGCGCTCCGGATGCGACAGGTGAGCATCGCTGAGATGCATCTCGGGCACGAGAGCAGTGATGCTATCGCTGAGCTTGACCAGCACACCAGTCACACCACTCTTGCCACCAAGAATGAGTTTGTCGACGGTGCCCGTGACGACATCGCCAACAGGCAAGTCTTCGAGGCGGAGGAATGTCTGATCGAGAACGGACTTCTTGAGGGAAACGTAGTAGAGGTTGTCGACGGGGTTGTAGGACAGGATCCTGACCTTGTGCGTGCTCTCGAGTTTGTGAGGCCCTGTCGTGGAAACGGAGTCGATCCTGCTGTCGGATAATTGGGATATATGTGCGAAGGCTTTCCTGCCCTCTGCGAGGTCCAAAAAGACTCCTCGGTCAGTGACAATATTTGTGACTTTGGCATCGTCCACGATTGCAGAGAGCGCGAGTGGTTGGCTCAGCCCGGTTGCTTCCGCCTTCGTCTTGGATGAAGCAGCGACGCCGAGTTTCGAGGTTGGAGGCGTGAGCGCAAGCATTTGCGAAAGAAGTGACACTCCCACCTTGCAAGCACCATCATCCTGCGGAATGGAGAAAATGATGCGAGCCTTGACCTTCGACCCAACCTTGTGTTTCTTGTTCATGTCAGCAACGCTGCTAGCGCCAGAGTGGACAAGGTCTGATGTGACGTCCAACATGCCCATGATCTTGCCTGCGATGCCCTTTGGACCAGTTGCTGTGACCAGAACGTCAACCGCAGTGCCTGGTAGGAAAGCATCGACGGTAGGCGCTTCGCCGACGAACGGCAGCTTGTCCTTGTCTTTGCCCTCTCTTGCTGCGATGGAGAATTTGTTGGGATCTGGGGTCAAATTTACAACTTTGCCGTTGCTCGCCTTGCCAGTCACCAGACAAAGCATGACTTGACCTTGCTGCACCTGGTCGAGACTGTAGGCAGGACCGAGTGCCTTCTTGCTGACGAAGCCCTTGACCGAATCATCGGAGAGACCGAGATCCATGACAATTCCATGGTCCTCGACACTGCGCACAGCAGCCTGGACTGTGCTGTTGGTGACGACATTCTCTTCGCCGAGCGCGCCATTGACAGCAGTCGGGTCCAACGACAACTCGATGTGCTTCTTACTCTTGCTGCCGTCCTTCGGCTCTGTGCCCGTCGCGGTGATGGAAGCTCTTAGCCACTGGCCAACGTAGAACAGCTGCTTCAGATCCACCTCTTCATCGTCTTCGTCCTCGGGCGTTTCGTCGCTCGCTAGTAATCGTTCGATGCGGGATGTGAGTCGTTCGGAGATGGAGAGGATAGGCGCGAACCCTGTCAGGTTGTTCGGCAGCGCGAGTGCGACATCTCGTCCGGTCATGGCTGTCACCCGCCCCAGCACCGAGCTGCCCACGACCAGATTCTTGTAGCTGAGACCTTCCTTGCGCACTTCGCTCATCTTCACCTTCTTGGCACCTTTCTCTTTCTCCCTCTCCGCATCTCGCTTATTCTTCTTCGACTTCTTCCTCACAGGCGCCGCATCCGCATCTTCCTCGTCGAACAGCAGCTCGCCATCCTCGTCGGCTGCATTCGGCACGCCGCCTTCCTCTTCGAGCAGCACATCGCGTTCGGCTTGCGCCTGGATCTGCTTCCGCTCGATCGGCGTCAACACATCGGCGCCCCCCCGTGGAAATGCTCTCTCCTCCTGCTGCAAGATCGACTTCAGCGCAGACTTGGGCTCTCTCTTCTCGCCATCCTGCGACTTCGGCGACTTCTTCTCCCTCACATTCGCCTTTTCGTCTACAGACTTGGCCTTCTTGCTGCTGGGCCTCTCCTCCGCTACAGCCTTTCTCTTTTCAGCGGCCATGTCGACAAGCGAATGCGACAATTCAGACAAGTGCCTGCAGGACTGCAGCGTTGCAATACACCCACACGACATCAAACTGCGAGATCTGGAAATTCTGAATTAAGGTTTAGCGTTACCAGGGTCTTGCCGCGCTTACATAAGTCAACGCGTCTGAGGGCAGTCGCGAGAGCACTCACTTTACGCGTGCCACCCGTTTTTACCAACCTCCCACCACATCGCCATCTGCATCCCCACCTGCATCCCCATCTGCATTCCCATCTGCATCCGCAAAATTTGTTCTGCATCTGTCCGTCTCCTGCTTCCCTTCATGCACATGTCTACGGCCTTCTCCTAGCGACGATTCCATACAATGGGAGACATGCCGCCACCGCCCATGTCGTCTCAGGACAGTGGCATTGTTTGCCATTCCAAGCACAAAATGCAGCTCGAACAGGAGAATCAGATGCCCTCGCCACCAGCTTCATCTCCTCCGCTATTTCACGACGTGTCTGGAAATCTCCTGAACATCCCCAAGATCAAGAAGCCTCCCACAGTCACGCCCAAGAGGTTCACCAAGTTCTTCACCCCGCGGAGCTCAATGTCGACTCGAGGTGGCCGCCAAAGCAAAGCCGGCCGACAGCTGCAGGACATCACCAGGAATGGCTCGAACCGGAGACGAGCGGATCTTAACCGTCAGGACGAGTTTACTCCAAAGGCCGAGGACGATGAAACCGCGGCGAGACTCATTAAACGGAGAAAGATCACGACAGACCTGCCAAGCTCACCTCCGCAGTCCTCTCCTTTGAAGTATGTACGGACTGCAAGAGATCTCCATCCTTTTGCCGAAACAATACCTGGGTCTCCAACAATATCAGAAGCAGATACTCTGCCCGATCTTCTGGAAGATCTCAAACCATTTCCAAAGCCGACACGTCGACTGC
Source organism: Mycosphaerella arachidis (assembly GCA_001297265.1). Taxonomy (NCBI): domain Eukaryota; kingdom Fungi; phylum Ascomycota; class Dothideomycetes; order Mycosphaerellales; family Mycosphaerellaceae; genus Mycosphaerella; species Mycosphaerella arachidis. The sequence goes on from LIHB01000066.1 coordinate 154,289, forward strand.
GAGAACCGGGACGATCGAGAAGATTACTCCAACGAAGCTTTGGTGGCTACGATGCAAATTCTCGAGGATTCAGAGGTGTCGATCATGCAGTGGACGCACGGGCTGCGACTGCCAACTTTGTCACGACGCCAAGCGACATGCATCCATTTCGAGGAGCTGCTTTACCTTTCTGCACGGCAGCATGCAACACGAACTCCCTGGTAGCTGTGGGCGACGAGGAGGGCAGCGTACGATTGATCGACTCTGCGTCTTCTGCACAGTTCAATGCCAGTCATGTCAAGTTCCGCGTACACCACAACGCGGTGATGGACATCGCGTTCTGCTCTGACGATTACGTGCTGGCTACTGCGAGCGGTGATCAGACGGCGCGTGTGGTGGACATGTACTCCCAACAGACTGTCAGTATCTTGCAAGGCCACCAGAGCAGTGTCAAGCAGGTGCGCTTTCAACCCGGCAACGACAACATGATCACGACGAGCGCAAGAGACGGGACAGTGCGATTGTGGGATTTGAGAGCGAGTGGCAGGTCAGCTGTACAAAGCTTTCGCGATGGTATAGATCGAGGAGAGGATAGGGAGCCGCAAACCATGACCAGCCAAGAACTGCATGTGGGCTACGGACACAGGTCAACAACACGAAAGTACGAGATGGATGGGCGAAACGAGCTATCGATCACATCTTTCCAGCACCTTCCGCATGGTCGGTCACATCTGATTGTGACAGCAAGCGAAGTCAACGCATCTGTGAAGATCTGGGACTTACGGAACGCTGGATTCGGTCAGCGAAATGCATCGCCTTTGGCTAGCACCCTACTACCTGAAACGCATCGAGGCACGAGACACTACGGCATCAACTCGATGGCACTTTCGAGTGATGGTGCGCGGCTGTACACAGTTTGTCGAGATGCGACAGTGTACGCATATTCCACCAACCAGGTTGTGCTCGGATACGTACCGGAAATGTCATCAGGACCCAGCAGACGTCGCATGCTGAGAGATCCGAAGGCTGGTCTTGGTCCTCTGTATGGCTTCAGGCACCCTCACTTCCGCATCGGCACATTCTATATCAAGGCAGCGATCCGGCCGGCGAAAGGTGATCATGGCGAGATGCTGGCTGTTGGCAATACTGACAAGTGTCCGATCCTTTTCCCCACCGACGAGCGCCATATGCCGAAGCCTGAGCGTGTCTACGACGACGATGACGAAGAAGAAGACGACCTGCCGACCGCAGAGCCGTCTACTCAGCGCTCGCCAGGAATCACTCCGTCCACTAGCCTGCAGATGCACGAGCATGGCACAGCATTAGTACGAGCCCACAACAAAGAGGTCACATCACTAGCCTGGACGACTGAGGGCAATCTGATCACAGTCAGCGATGACTTCTCAGCTCGCTGCTGGCGTGAAGATGCAGCGAAAGCCAGAGACTTGAGGGGCATGGGTGAAGTCGGTGGCGGACGCTGGAGGTCTGGATGGGCCGATGTAGGACTGGAGTGGGACGAGGAGGAGGGCTGATCGTTGAACGATGATTTGTTGGCGTTCAACAGTGATAGAAACCGGGTCCCATGGAAGCATCGTCACTGCGGTATGAACACGATATTCAAGATCTGTATAGCTTACACCCTGGCTCGAAGATGGTCGAAGGAGACACTACTTCATCAAACTTGTCTTCCACCCCAATCGATTCCCTGCATCCTTCCATGTCCTCCGACATCAGTTTTGGAAGGGGCACTACCGGTTCGAGCAATGTTTTTCCCAATACCGAAATCCTCCTCTAAGCCTTGTGTCAATAGTTTCAGTAGAACACATCGGACACTATCCTTGCCTGCGAGACTAGTAGCTCCAGGGAGACGGGAGACCTCACCGTTATCCTATCACTTTTCCTTAGCACATTGTTTTAGCACTACCTGACTAGTTCTAGGCCGAAGACGGCTCAATTGGAATGAGCGCAGTAGACCTACCTACCGGACCTGAATTTTTGGGACGCGACTATTACTTGGGGTTTGGATCTTAACATCGATATTACTTTAACTTCGGAATCTTGGCGTCAATGCTGCTGCTGAAGCTTGGATGTTCAAGGGGTGATGGGAGATTCTGTCTGGATCGATGGCGCCCTTCTGCAATCGACTCGTTTCATGCTCAATGGGAGACATTTGTGTCTGCTCGACCTCGAAGTTTGGTGCCGACTCTTTCTTGTTCTCCGGGACAGGACAAGTTGATTGGAGAGTCTTCGTCTCCAGAAGCACCACCCAAATGAACAGAAACGATCGGAGCCGCTGCGACGAGATCCGAGCCGATGGCGGTACCTGCTTTTGCTCCAGTCGACGGGCACCTCGATCTGCTCGGGTCTGCCGTCTTTTGGGGCTGATTGAATTCACTGTTCGCTCGACAAGTGGACAGAAGAGCGGTACTGCGATTCGATACAGAATACAACTCGACATTGGAAAACTGCTGGCAATTGAGGTTCGCAGCATTCGCCGCCACGCAGTCGGCTGTCTCCCAGAATTGCGCAAAGCAAACCGAGATATCGTTTTCGTCTCACTTCCTGTTGGCTTTGGCTATTGTCCGACCCTCCAGGTTTGCTTTGCAGAGCCATTCCTGGGCGATACCACTCTCCCGTTCGCTTTTCTGGAAAATCATATGTCTGCCGTGAGCAGAAACATGCGTTCAGTACGTTCCAGCTCTGTGGATATCGTCTGAATGTCGGGTTTGCCGTGGCTTGGCTCGCTGTAGGTGCGAACGATGCTGTGTTGCTCGTTTGCCCGGATTTTGTCCCTACAGGACTGGAGATCGTGGTCGTTGCTAGGGATGGGAAACGAGATTCTGTGGGTGCAGGAATGACACTGAGCCCGTTGTCGTTGGTTAAGCCGGCTACGTTAAAAGAACATGATGATGGACCTTCCACCGAGACAGTAGCGGCTCCACCTGGCCGCCCAAACGCTTTCGAAAACACCGCTGGAGGACCCTCTGCCCTAACAGCATTGTATATGGCGGTTTGCGACATCGTGCACGCTTACGTGCGAGGAAAGGAGGGCAATGCGTGGCGGTGGCTTCACTGCCTTGGTTACACCGTCCAGCCTACCCTACGCCGATATAGTCTCGCGGTCACAAAGAGCCTGTTTGCGTCAAACAAGAGGCGACGAGGTAAGGCATGAGCCTGGACTGCCCTAAATCAAGCCTGCGCTGTTGGGCGATGCAGGACATGCGGCCGATCACTTGCCCGGGTTTGAAAATGGATTCAATTTGAGCATCGTGCAAGGAGTAATGTCTATCTTTGTTCAACGGCACGGTCGCCCTCGACTGGATGGCAACATTCCATCCGCCCTGACTGGCCAACATCGAGTTGAGTGGAGCGTTCAAACAGCAGCATGTGGTTTGTAGGTACAGCGGGACCAATCGAGCTTGCTGCAAGGCTGAGATCGAGGTTTACGCAACAGACGAAACTAGGACTAATCACGATCTTGGTGGCTTCCACATGCAGGACACCGCAGACCGAGCCCGAAAGGCCATGTTCAGGAGCTCGGCCATGGGCGAAGTGTATTGCATCTGGATAGAGCTTTGACTGGGTCACGATGCAATGCATGAGTATGCATCCGAAATTGGCACAATGCACTGCTACTGTGCTGGAGATGCTCTGGAGATGCGTTGACTATCGAAATCGTCACCTGACTGTTCAGTGCCTCGTTGCGCCTTATGCTTGAATCGAGATGGCGGAACACCACCAGGCGCAGACTTCCAGTCCAGCATTTTCAAGCGGTATGGAAACAGCAAACGTTGCGATGCCGGACGCGGGAACGTGCATTATCAGCGTGAAACTTACACAGAAGACTTATAATGTCCGCGCGGACGAAGATCATGCCTTCAAGCTACTCGAGATGATCACTCAAGTCAACGCACGACTCGATCTGGCGAAGACTATGCGCGAGGAAAGTCGACCGCGCTGAACGGTACTGAGAGAAATATGAGGACGAGACGTTCGAGCGAGCGATTGATAGTGTGGAAGAGCTGATGGAGCGTCGTCGAGGGCATGCAAACATACCACCGAACGAAATAGCACCAGGAAGGACGCCTTCGCTTGTCGCCTGCAGTAAGCAAAGTGTGGACGTGATAGCTTCGAACAGGACCTCATTTGACTCTAAGTCGGCACTTCCGACCTACGAAGAGAGTAACTTCCTCACTGAGAACAGAGAGAAGAATTTGCTCCGCTGGGCAAGCAAAATAGCAGCACTAGAGGTGCCTGACGTGAGGCCATGGTCTCCCGAACTGCACAACATCACAGCATACCGAGGGATTCAGTCATCTCAAGTTCTGGCGAAGGTCTGGCTTCTGCAGACAACTCAATGGACTCACAAGCCTTGGGACCTCAACTGTGCCCAGTGTTTCGTATGTAGCATATCGGCCAGGACTCTCGAGCCAAGTATGGCCAGTCTGACACCCCCGACAGAATCGCATAACGCAGGAATGCAGTCGTCCCGTAGCGCACCAGCGCAGAATATCGTCAATGCCTTTGAAGAGGTCAACAGCGGTATGAACTATCGTTTCATCAGCAATCTGGCACCTACCACTTTTCGAGGGTATGAGTCGCACCGTAGAAACCAGTGAAGGTGCAGGTCCGCTCCAGTCGGTCTTCCCCATAAGTTCTAAACTTCCTTCGCCTCCTGAGACTTCAGATCACCTTCCTCATTTTACTCGGCTGGAATCCGGACAGGCTATGATGGCACCAACCATAGCCGTGGAGAAATCGATGATCTGTATGGTATGATGGACGCAGAGAAGCCAACCACAACTGATGCAGGATCACTCTTTGAAGCAACAACCCACACGACGTCTATGATCAGCTTTGAGGCCCAGATGTTCTCTCGAAGCCGCCAACAATACGTACTCTCAAAGACTTGCTGAGCTTTAAAATCTCCTGGAGAAACTTGGATCATCGTTTGGGCTGCCGATGTCGATAACAAGTCTAAGGGCATACAAGCTGGGTCTCAGGCGGAGTTCAGCGAGTGCGACGCCTACGACTACATATGTAGCCACGAAGACGCGTAGTCTGTCAGAACCAGTGTTAGATATATGGCTCGCACCAGAACTGAACAAATGCCATTTTCGAGCCCAGTCGAAAGAGCACAGAAGAATGATTGCGGAGTCGAAAGACCTCTTCCAAGATCGAGACGTAGTCGTTCATAATCAAGCGACATTGACTATAAAGCCTCGGCCGCCGAAACCTAGAAATCGTTCCTCGCTTGCTACTGCTTCGCGGGATCCCGATTCTTCTGGAACAAAGTACGAGAGTCTTACTTCGCATGAAGACAGCAACGTCGACGTCAATATAGCTACGAATGAACCGATCGGGGTATCACAGAGACCAGAAGAAGTGCTCTCTAGTGACTCTGTCTTAACAGACCCTAGGCGCTCAAGGTCTGCATGCCAAGGCTGGAAAGCAAACGAGTCGAGTACGTTTTCAGCGTTCCCACAACTTGGAAAGACTCAAGTGACGATGATGAGCTCACGTATTGTCAGGACCGGGAAATCCATATTGTCATCACCAAAGCAGTAACGGAAAGGCCTCGGCAGTACCTCTGCCTTTTATCAATACAGGGCAGGGTCGGAGGATGCTTCCGACCCTCGTGTGGATATCTGAGGTTGGCGATCTTCTGCCGGTAGCCCGGCAATCCATGCCAGAAAATTACGGCTTTGATATTGGTATCAGTAATGGTGAGGTTCAACGATACTTCTGCTTTGGGGACGTAATTGACAGGATCTCAATATACTATTTGCACATGTGTCCGAGAAAGGGCATAGAAGATTCAAGATGTATTAGGACCAATAATTTTTTTCATTCAGGCGAACCTGCCGCAGACGACTCTCAGTATCTTCACCTGGATTGACAGCTAGACTTGAACCGCCAGCCAGATACCGACCACATTATCACCCCAACCACCACTACCACTACATCAGCAAGCACTACAAGCTCGCCATCGCGACCTCCTGCTTCCACAACAGCCGCAGCTGCAGTCGTAACCTCGCCAGCATCAGATGCCGGGCTCTCGAATGGTGCCAAAGCAGGTGTTGGCGTCGGAGTCGCTTTCGGCGTCGCAAGAATCGGCATTATCGCATTACTGGCATGGCTAGTGCTCCGGCATCGGCAGAAGGGGTGGTAAGATGCGAGAGATGCATACAAATATTAACCGCAAGTGAATGAGATGTAGCAGTGCATGGTGCTACTTAGATCAAGGAGAGATATGTTCGTCACTTCTGCCCATACCGGCAGGACTCACGTGTGCGAGGTCTTCTCCTGCATTGGAAGGGTTGACGGCCGGGATCATGTGCAACCAGCAGATGATGAAAGCGCCGACAGCGAGAAGGGGTAGCGAGAGGCAAATAGCATAACACATACAAGCCATGAGTAGAGTGATGCTTGCAGATGAAATCAGGCGAAGGAGTGAGTCTCTCGGTCCCGAATCTGTGTCATCATTTGAAGTGTCCTGAAGGAGAGGCATGTCAATAGGAGGCACATTATTGGCTTCGACTGGCTGGATCTTGGGGTTTCTCAGCCGTATGGGTCGCTTAAGCTTCATCCTTGATGCTGGTAGAATGTCGAGAGTCGTCGGAAAGAGTGATTGATCCAGTGGGGGTGCCTTGATCTGTGAGAGTGTTTGGCGCAAGCATAAGGATAGCTCGTGGGAGCTTCGATAGCATTCGTGAAGACGGCGGATCACCAAACCATCCATCACCATTCCCTGACCTCACCACCAGGCCCATAGAACACCGGACTCCGCCAAGCTTTGACATTCTTCGCCGCAGCTCTGACCTGCTCCTCATCAATCTCAATACCCAACCCCGGCCCTTGCATCAACTCAATCATGCCATCTTCCACATTCCACACTTCAGGGTTCTTGGTATAGCTTGTCAAGTCAGACCCACCAATGTTGTAGTGAATACCGAGTGGCATTTCCTGAATCGCAAAGTTCGAGCAAACAGCATCCACCTGCACGCTTGCGGCCAGCGCAATTGGCCCTAGCGGACAATGAGGCGCCAACGCCACATCATATGCTTCTGCCATACGAGCGATCCGGAGCGTCTCGGAGATGCCGCCGCAGTGACAGATATCTGGTTGGAGAATGTCTACGCATCGCTGCTCGAGGAAAGGCTTCACGTCCCAGCGGCTGTGAAGGCGCTCGCCGAGGGCGATGGGCATACTCACGGAGCGTGCAAGCTCTTGTATGCCTTCAATATTCTCAGACAGTAAAGGTTCCTCGATGAACAAAAGGCGTTCCGGCTCGAGAAGCTTGGCAAGCTGCTTCGCCATCGGACGATGCACACGACCATGAAAATCGACACCCGCATCAAGACCCAGCCTCCGCACAGTCCGTACCCTCTCCAAGCAAGAGTCCAAATGCGAAGGAGAATCGAGCCACCCCAGATCTGCCGTAGCATTCATCTTCACAGCTTTGAAACCTTGCTCCAACCTCACCCTCGCCATGACCTCAACATCATTCGGCCTATCGCCTCCAATCCAAGCATAAACCTTTAATTTCGTGCGCAACTTACCACCAAGAAGTTGATAAATTGGTAGTCCCAGCTTCCTCGCTTTCAAATCCCAGAGTGCGATATCAATACCGGAGAGTGCACTCATAATGACAGGACCGCCACGGTAGAAGCCCATGCGGTACCCCAGCTGCCAGATGTGCTCGATGTCGTCGGCTTCCTGCCCTACGAAGCGTTCGCTGAAAGAATCGAGGCAACCTTCGACGGCTTCGGTGTGGCCTTCGAGGCTGGCTTCACCCCAGCCGTAGTTGCCCTTTTCATCTGTGATTTTGACGAAGAGCCATCGTGGTTGGAGACGGAAGTATTCGATGGATGCGACGAGCATGATATGATATTTTTCGTGACCCGGACTCTAGTGACTTTGAGCCAAGAAGTCAACTTTGTTTCTACCAAGGACACGGTGCTTTAGATCTAAGTATGTTATTATTCGATGCTGATATTCAGAAGAGGTGGAGTGCCGATTGAACGTATGAAAGTCATCCATTCGCCGCACATCGGACCGATTCGGATGTCAAAAGCCGATGCAGAGGTGATTGATATGCAGTGAGTGAGAGTCACCAATACGGCTCTTATATGCGCTACCTGAATAGTCAACAATATGGGACACTTTTCGTGCAGTAAGCAGAGCCTAAGGTGCTCGAAGCATACGTGCCGTAGCACTATCGAAGTAGATACGCTGCTTCCACCTACTACACGCTATCTTGTTCCCATGCGCGTGTCGAAAGCGTGCTACAACACCTGTTAGTTGCGACTCAGGCATTCGCTATCGCTCTCGCGACATTCGCCAAGCTCGCTTGCGTTGTAGACGTATTGGGTCCAAGACTTTGAAAGCCATGCGGCGTGCCTGCGGACAGAAGGCATCAGCTAAGCATTCAACGTACACCGAGCATGACCTTGGCCACTGCACTGCTGATGGAACGCCGCGCGCGCTGCGACACTCGACATTTATGAACCTACCTGGATAGATGTGCAGCTCTACTGGCACACGCGCTTGGATAAGGCGGCTTGCGAAAGCAATATCCTCGAAGACGAAGATGTCCAATTGGCCACACTCAATGAAAGTCGGAGGTAGGCCAGCCAAGTTCTTTGCTCTTGCTGGCGCAGCATACTCGGATACAGCATTGGGCTCTGTGCTGCCAGCGACGTCGCCAAGCAAAGCCCTCCACCCGGTAATGTTGTCGTTGCACTTCCAAGTCGCGAAGGGTTCGATGTCTGCAAAGGGAACCATATTCCGATCGTCCAACATGGGGTACACCAAGATCTGCTTCAGTAGAGGCGGACTGAGCTTGTTGTCACGAGCCAGTAGTGTTGTACCAGCTAGATCCAATCAGCAGGATAGTCACGGTATGAATGGGGAGTAAGTACCGGCAAGACCTCCTCCTGCTGACTCTCCTATAATCACGATACGAGCAGGGTCGACGCCGAGCTCTTTTGCGTGCGATGATAGCCATTGCAGACCAGTCCAACAGTCTGTTACTGGAGTCGGATGAGGGTGCTCTGGTGCGAGTCGATATCCTACTGCAAAGACCGGGAGGCCGGTCTCTGCTGCTCTCCTAGCAATTGACTTCTCGAAGATGTCCACGCTGCCAAGGATCATGCCTCCGCCTGGAACAAAGTCAGCGACTGGGACAAGCCTTGATGGCGGAGCGTTGTATCAGCGATCGAGTTGACGTGCTTACCATGAATGTAGTAAAGTGCTTTGGAGGCCGGTGGTACATCTTGTCTGCTGAATTGTGCCACATTGATGGTCGCTCCATCGGTAGTCTTGACAGCGTGATTCGTGCGCTTGACGTCAGGTTGGTCCGGAAGCAGTGCGTTCCTCTGGTTGAACATCTGGTTCGCTCCCTCTCTCCGGCTCAAAGCATCGCCGACAGGATGTTGTGGCAAGGCCGCGAATATCTCCGCCAGCGGCGCTATTGCGGCCGCGAACTCAGGTTCGTAGGTCAAAGACATTGTGCAGTGCTTCTGTTGTTTATGTACGTCTGCCGTACCTCGCGCTAACAGACGCTTGGTCAGATAGAAGTCATGTGCGCGTCGCGCACGGTCGCACATCAGGCACGCGACGCGTTTTCTTGGCTATTCTTCTCACCTTTATATCTCACTACATAATGGACGTATATAAC